>PVIH01005891.1:0-117923 GCA_004025045.1 Sigmodon hispidus
TGCCCACTCTCCTCTCCCCTCGCTCGACCTTGTTCTCATCTTCTTCTCTTTTCTCTCACACTTTCTGTGCTTTAAATTAGAGTCACTCAGTCCCGAGGGACAAGTCGAGGGAACCTCATTTCTCTCTCAGCATATTAACTAAGGGAAAGACTGAATGACTGTGTGAACTGCACCCTGAGTCCTGAATCAGTCATGACAGCCAGAGTGACAAGTCAAGTGTCCACGTTGCTGACCAACAGTGATGATGATCAGGCCTCAGGACTGACAACCTCATTTGAGACATCATGAATAGGGATGGAGCAATTCACCAAAGACACAATGATGCTAAGCAGATAAATGCCACATGCCCATTGTCCCGCCCACAGGGAGTTTGCTCTTCATGTCCTCTGTGTAAGGAGAAGTGGAGTGAGGTGATGTGGATCTTATCCCCTAAGCCAGCTTCACTGAAGGAAATACACAGATGCCTTATAGAGTGAGGAAAGGCAAAGAGTTGAGAGAACTCGGGTGTGTAAAACATGAATTCTAGTTTGTATTTAAAGAAAACTCAGAGCAAGATATCGGGGAAAAGCTGGAATATCAGAGAAAGGAAACAGATCACAGTCGAATCTTACCCTAACTTCTCAGGGTAAAAGCTATCTTCCAGATTCTTCAGCCTGGCTCCTTGTTGCTTCTACAGAATCTCACAATGTCTGCCTACATCTCCTTAAATATCTTCTTTGCCCAATTCCTTCACTTCTGCGTTCAACTCTGCATCATATTCTAGAGTTAAGATTAAAGGTGTGAGCTACTATTATTTGGTAGTTAGGCCTTGAACTCACAGAAACACAGAAAGATCTCTGTCTCCCGAGCTATGGGATTAAAGGCATAGGTCATCACTCTCTGACCCTTCTGGATTGACTGTGGGGGGATCTGTTCTCTGATATTCCAGACTGATTTTATTAAATATATCACCGCAGGTATACTCAAGGTTATCAGCTGCAGGTGGTAATGTAACCTACCTTCACATTTTAAATCATGATCTGTTTACTTTCATAGTTACCTGCTATTTATGCAAATGATATTGGTTTTCCAGGTCAGTACCAATGAAAGTGTCTTTTTAAAATAACTAAAGACAAAGTCTGTTGATTGAGTGAAGGAAAATCTTCACGCTTGTAACCCTATTATTATTATTATGCAAATAAGAGTCTTGGCATACATAAAAGAACATATCAGTGCATGCATTAACTCCAAAAACTGTATTATAAGATACAGTTCCATACATAAACAGGACCTTTCTCTCATGGCGTCTTGGACAAACTTAATGATGCTCTTCCTGTGTAGATGGCATCAGTCCAGGGCAGCAAAAGAATCTGTAATAAGATTTCTTCAGATTTGGCCAGCAAACCCTGTTCCCTAGATGTACTTGGTATATCTGTCATGGAGGACAGATACACCAAGGACACTGGTCCACTGTGTCATGCTTTATTTGAGAGAAAAGGACACACAAAGATTGGTTGATATGAAAATCACTTACCATAGAGTTGGCCAGAGCAATTGTCCTTGAGAACCAGAAGACCTTTCTCCCATGATCACCCAAGGTCATGTGGCCCCAAGGAGTACCAGACATCTCTCTGGGGCCCCAGCTTCCCCAAGTCAATTTCCACAAATATTCCCTTGCAGAGTGGCATTTGTCCTTTGGATGACAGCTAGCTCTTCTAGTTGACATCAATTCCAAAAAAATTAATTTAAGAATAACTGTACTATCCCCTTTTGAATTATTTCCTCTCCAGGCCAAAGAGAAAACCCATCAGGGTTTTGATGCAGACCGAGATGCCAAAAAGCTGTACAAAGCCTGCAAAGGAATGGGTATGAAATAATTTTATTTACTTCTTTTTGAAATTGATTAAGCTTAATGTCATGAGCAACTTGATGTCTTGACAACCTACTTGTCATATGTATTCTAAGCTAATTCAAGTTGATCTCTTCCCTGACCTTCTTATTTGAGGTCTCAAAGTTATCATAGGGGCTCATTGCTATTGAGGGTATTGGAAGCTAAGTGTTGTGACATTAAATTTGACCTTGAAGTTATGGAGGACTTCATTAGGTGTGAAGCTTATGCTATCTTTATCTTGTCTCACTTTGGCCTTTTCTATGGGAACTCATGGGGAACTGGATCTGACCAGAGCTGGATTGAGGGCAAGGAATATGCATTTAGAAGTAGACAACCCTGCTTGGCAGTGACAGCTTGGGGAAATCAAGAGAAAAGCTCAGAGGTTGCATCTTTCTGCTTACATTCTGCTGTGGCTCATCTCTAGCCACATGTCAGGCAGACAGCTGTCCAGGAAAGGCCTGTATGGAAGCCTCAGGATGTTTATGCCTGAAGTTTACTGAGTGGAAGGGACCCCTAGAGTGCTTTCCAGGCAGCTGAGACTTCCCTGATGCTCTGTGGTGAAGTCCAGATGCCTGGCCATGAGATGGAGATGGGAGTATGGTAATGATATAGCATGCTTAACATAGTATTTCACTTTCTCACCTAGAATTCATTTGAAAATATCTAGGCTGAGCATCTACTGAAAGTCAAAATCAGATTTCTCATGTCCCTTTAGTGCGTGACCTCAGAATGAAGCCAATGTGCCTCTTACTGTGTAGAGTGCCTGTGTGACCATTGCCCAGCTCAATGTCACTCAGCCATCATCATACTGTTAGTCCTCCCAACAAGTCTGTAAAGTATATACTAGTACAAAGACTATCAGATGAGAATGTGAGGGTTGGTGTTAAATATTTGCTCCAAATCATAAAATTATAAAACAAGGGTAGGGCCATTAGATACTCAGCCATCTGAGGGATCTCTGATTGGTTTGAAAGTGTAGAATCTTACCTCTTTTGACAAGTACACACTGAAGAAAAATTATATCATTGACATAATATGTCTTCAAGACTTTGTGTGACAGCCCTGCCAGGGCAGAATTTAAATGTCTAGACTAAAACTCTCCAATGGTCACATAAGCCATATGAATACTTTACTACTTGAAATATTTCTTTGAGACAAGGTCTTGCTGTATAGCCCAAGCTAGCCTCAAATTTGTAGTGATTTACCTTCCTCGATGCTGGGATCATAGGCATGAGTCTCCACGTGCAGCTTTGCAAGTTTCATCTACAGCTATGTTCAGTCATAAATGTGCAAGCCAAACAATAGCGTCATGTGTCCCAATCACTCTCTACCTTGTTCTTTGAGACAAGGTCTGTCCCTGAATCTGCAACACACTGATTGATTAGACTGGCTGGTCAGCAAACCCCAGGCAACCCACTTTCCAAGCACTTTGATATTTCAGGCGGACACCACACTTTACCTGGGTGCTAGAGATTTGAACTCAAGGCTTCATGTTTACACAGCAAGGACTTTCCCCACTGAGTAGCCTTCCCAGTTCTATTTCTGTTTTGAAGACAGGGGCTCCTGTAGTCTAGGATGCCCTTAAACTCACTATGTAACTGAGGATGGCCTGAATAGATCTTTGTGCCTCTACATTCCAAATGCTGGAGTTACAGGCAGGTGCTTCCCTGCCCAGTTTAACTTTTTTAAGAAGCCAAATTAAAAAAAATTCAAGAGGTATTATTTTGATGATACAGTTCCATTAATCCCAATTCATACAAAAGTATTATTTATCCCAATATTGACAAAAGTATGAAGTAGGTATTTTACATTCTGTTTTTGTTTGTTTTGTACTAAGTCTCTGAAATTTGGCCTGTACTCTGTACTTATTTTGTTTTGCATCAATCACCCTTCAGTCCTAACTAGTCACGACTGGCCAGTAGCTGATGAGTGGAATGGAGGGCTAAAAGTCCCAGGCATAGCAAAGAGTACATGCATTCTCATCTAGGCAAGTCAAAATCCTAATCTTCCATGATAAACTGATAACTTCCCCAAAAGATGCAAAACTTAGATTCCAGTTTGGGGTATTTTTGCTCTGTTCTAAGTATATGAACAATCTGAGTTATGGGCAACCCAAAATGGTCCCCCACCTATCACTGATACTGACCCTCTTTTTCAGCCTGGCTCCTCTATTGCCTCCATCCCAGCTCCTAATGTACCACACCCTCCACTAGCTTCTGTCTAGACTTACTGTTGGTGAGGTCATCACCATCAACTGACACCATCAAAGAGAAGGCCTTAATACACAGTAAATGGACCAGCAGCCTCTTAGATATCAAAGCCACTAGAGATGATCTAATTCATGGCTTCTCAAATGTTCAAAGGCATATTGGTTATCAAAGGGTCTTTGAGAGATATGGGGAAGAAGCAGAGTGTTCATTTTGTATCTCTAGTAGGTCTCAGAACACTGCAGAGCCTGGGACCACATCTTAGGTTTAAAATCAGGTCCACTGAAGTGCACAGAAGTCAAAACTGTTCAGCCACTTCAGAGCACGCTTCTGGCCTAGAGCTCGGGTTCTAACTTTTAGTCCGATGCTCTTTCTCAACACTATCGCTATGTGTTGTATACAGGGTGCCATTGGTCCTCATTGCATGCTAACCATTATGCCATTTCTTAACAGTGTGCTCAGATCCAATCGGGTCAGCCTGTGCATTAAGCAAGCCCAGCCTGTTCTCCATCACAAAAAGTTAAATGGAGGCTTCTAGAAGGTTTAGGACCCCAGAATCTGGAAGAGTGTTCTTATTTGGAAAGAAGGTCTTTGTAAATGTGATTGAGTTAAGAATGCCAGGAAGACCCTGCCCCCCCCCTCGCAATACCAGGGTAGGTTCTAAATCCAATAACAGGTGTCTTTAAGAAAGATGATGGTGACCAGGTTGGAGACATGTGAAGACAAGATAGAGACTGCTCTCATGTAATCACAGGTCAAAGAATGTCAAGAAGCTGTGAGACCCAGAACTATGGCCCTGTTGACACAGTGACTTCGTTTTCCAGTATCCAGAACTCGGGGGAGGGGTGTTTGAAGCCATTGAATTTGTGGTAATTGACACAATAACCTCTGGAAACAAATGCAGAGAACAAGTACAAGCCTGTGGTCCCCTCAGGCAGGCAGGATTCAGCTCCAGTCATCATTCCTCTTGCTTACCCTGTGCCTTCTCCATCTCTTACCTTCTACCCTGATGTGGAAGACTGGCCTCAAGCACCAGATCTGGGAATACAGCTTTCAGGGGTCAGCCAGGTCAGCGGGGGCTGGAGCCTCTGCCACCAGTTTAGCCTTGTTTATCTGCCACACGGAACCCTGTGGCCTTCAAACACTATGGCTTCATCCTGCCCAAACGCCAACAGTATCAGTTGCTCTCCAGAAAATTGCTGGGAAAGCATACCACAGATGCCCACGGGTACTTCCAGGCTGGTGATCACTTTGGCTCTAACAGAGCCATGTAATTACTCCCCTCCAGTGTCTGAAGTACAGCCAGCATGGAGGGTCTTTTTTTTTTCTTTCAGTTTTATACTCTTTCCCAGAACCACTGGGGACTGGCCCGAGTGCCACAAACCATTATAAATGTTTACAGGAAATTGCTCAGCAGCGCAGCCTGCTTCTAAGACACATGGAGCGTGAAATTCAGAGTGAGGTCACCTTCAGCAAACCACTTCTCCTTTGGATTGTAAAAACAGCTTCCAGGATCAACCTGAGACTTGGTCTCATAGACATCTCAAGGCTATCTATGTGTCATTGTCCTGCCCTTTGGCTACCTGTAGGCTGGTACTGAACCATCCTACAACCACTGTGCTCTCTTGTGTTTTGTTTTTGATGTTTGCTTTGCTTTTGCATTTTTCAATTTTAAACATGGGATCTTGTGTAAACCAGGATGGCCCTGAACTCATTATAGAGCCCAGGTTGATCTCCAATTTGTAATTCCCCTACCTCAGCCTCACTGGCCCTTGAATTGCATGGATATACTAATATGTCCATCTTAAGATTTCTCTTTTTAAAAGCCTTCTAGCAAGGAAAAATCTAGAGAACTATATTTTTTTCTAATAAACTCAGTTTTTCTAAATATCCAGATATAGGTTGCATATGACATCACAATGCAGAATATTTACTATTGGCCCTTGCTATATAAGTCCATGTGAGTATAACACAACTTATACCAATGCGTAGACAGAGTTCTACTGTAATGGTATGAAAACGTCTCCTTCCATTCATACACACAGACATGCATTCATTCATTCAGAAAGACATGAGGATCCCAGACGGAGGCAGAAAATACCAATGGGAGACTGTAAGCTCCAAATACTGAGACTCTGGACAAAGACAGAAGGAACCCCAATGGAAGGAGGGTCCACAGAACAGAAAGAGTACATTCCATGTTACTCCAAAGAACGTGAAATCTTTTCTGAGGTGAGATTTCTGGAAGTCAGACATTTGAAAGTTGGCCCTGAAAACATCATCGAGTACACAGACACAGGTTGCCTAGGTGAAAGAAAGGCCTGGAGGAAATGAAGACAGACACCATGAGTAACAGGGTTGGAACCAAACCAGAAACCGGCAGGCAATTAACTCCTGCTATTTTTGCAAGTGAGCTCATCCTAGGATTTTCTTTTTTCTTTTCTTTTTTCCTGGTTGGACCCAAATAGCTAAGATCATTCCACAATTACAGAGGTGCAAATAATCCTTGAGATGAAATGATTGACCCAAGCACACAAAACTGGTGGCTATCCCAGGGCTCTCGGTCCCCTAGGCGGTATCTCTTCTTCTAAGTTTGGGTTGGGTCTTTCCAAAGATGGTCCTAAGCACTGATGCAAAGTCAAAGTGAAGGTAAAACATCACAGGTGTTTGCCAGGCTCCGTTTTCTTTCCCTTCCACATCTTTAGCCAAAACCTTTCCATCTCCCATTCACAACCACGGCCTAATGTTTTTCTTGCTCTCAACACTTCCATCAAAATATGTCAGCTCCATTTACTGGTTCCCAGTCTCCCAGCAGGGTCACTCATTCATAGGTCCCCCTGACAGTTCTCTTCCCCTTCAACTGAAGGTAGTCACCAGCAACTGCACGACTCTCTGGGATTGGGATTCTAGAGAGAAGTCTTGGTTCCTGGTGCAAAATCTGAAGATAATGCTGAGAAGAGCAGTTGTATTCATGTGTTAGAATCTCATAATTCCTCACCAAAAAAAAAAAAAAATAACAGGGCTTAAAACAATGGGAATGTGTTGCTACTGAGTCTGGAAGGCAGAAGCCCATCATCGGAAGGTCTGTGGCTCATGTTACATTTCTATGGGCAGTGGCCGTTTCAGAAGAGGCAAAGAGCTGAGTAGGAGAAGGAATGACCCAAATTTACAGGAGCTCAGCTTCGCATCACCTTCCTTTGAGTCAGTAAGCTCAGGATAATGCAACTGGCTTTTACACAGAACATGCTAGAAACACCATAACCCAAGTCTATGTCAGACTCATCCACATCCTAAATAGTCAATAATCCATTGTAAGGTATCTAAACCATCAATATTTGCCTTCCTCCAAAGTTTTGCCAGTACAATTATTATTGACTTAGTATTTCCTTCTTACTTGATTTATTTTTAATCCCTGCTCTTTCACAAAACACAAGTTCACATTAAAATTAAATCACAATAACTAAGTGTAAAAATAGTCATATGTCAGCCGTTCTAAGTCTGCTTCATACTTCCAGTAATATGGCATAGGAAACACAGGTGAGTGGATCTGGGAGGATCTTCAACTCCCCCAAGCTCCCAGTTATGGTTCAAGCAAGATGGACATAGCTGACAGCCCAATGGTCCTCTAACATTTGAGTGACCTCTGACTGTCTAGATCCCGGACCCCAGACCACTAACTTCACATATATGTAATCCTAGTCTTAACCCTGGCTGCATAACTAGCTATAGAAGAGCATAGAAAACAGGAATTTGACTCATCAACGCTTATGAAAGTAACTGACCTACAGACGACTCTCATTAAGAGAAGCTAAGTGAGCCCTGTGTTGGTCATCATAGAGATGGGTCTAAAAGAACAGTTTGCAACCAAGTTGCAAGAAGTCTTGTTCCTTTGGGATTCTGATCCATCCCTAGGAGTCATGAAAACTCAGTAATGGCATTTAGATCATGGGGTGAAGTGAGCTGGACATTGCAGAGATCGGTGCCTTGCACTGAGGAAACTAAAAACATTCAGGACTTGTTGGCAGTAACATCAGAGAGCAAAGGCAACAGAGGTGAACCCTTAGGTGGCTTTGGGTTTTCTAACTAAGGTGATGTCATACATGAAAATGAAATAATAGGGCAAAGAACGGCTTTAAGAATTCACCAAAGGAATCCAGCTATGGTATATGGCAAGTAGAAATGCCTTGGAGAGCCATGAAACTGTGGTGACAAGTAGTTGGAAAGAAGATAGGAACTCAGAGGAAAGAGCTAGTCTAGAGGGGTTGGTCTGGAGCTTATCAGCAAAGAGCAGTGGTCATCTGAATAAGAAGATCACAATCAAAAAAGCAAACTGGAAACTGAGCTTAGAGGGCAGGGAAGAGAACGGATGGCCAGCATATGATGCCAACCAGTGCTATATTATATGGAAATCCCATATTTTGTTTAGCCATCTGTCTCCTGATGGAATTTTGGGATTGTTTTATCTTTAACCTATTTTGGCCAATGCTGCTCTGAACATTCCTGCTCAGAGTTTGTGCAGATTTTTTTCATTCTCCTGGGAATTAAGTTAGGGAACATGCCATAGGCATTTTTCTCTCCAATCGTAATGCTCACTGCCCTGCACACAGGATGAGGTCTCCATGAATATTTGTCTGAGTGGGGAAAACATGGTTTTCAGCCCAAGACAGTAAAGCCGTCTAGTCTATTTCCAATCTAGACTCTGACCCCTTTTAAGCCAAAGATGTGGTTTCTTCAGACCTGAATAACAACAATGTCCTTGAGTTTCCTGATCACTGTGGCTTTATTCTGTCTCCTGCACTTCAGGAACGGATGAGGCGGCCATCATTGAAGTCTTATCCATCAGGACATCGGAGGAGAGACAACAGATAAAGCAGAAATACAAGTCGAAGTATGGCAAGGTACGCAGGGCTGGGCCAGCCTCAGCCTCCTCTACACATCCCTGGAGGGACTACATTGGTGAAGTTAGAGCACAGCCTGAGAAAAAGGCATTTGGAACTTTTAATTGAATAGACAAGAGACTAACATTGCTATGTCAACTTAATGCCTGCAAATCAGTACTCCTTAGCTCATTGGTTTTTTTCTTTATATACATATATTATTTGGTGTTTTTACATAATGCACCCCATCAAACTCAGTTATCAGATCTCTCAGATTCATGCCCACTCTTATGATCTCCCCATTTTTTTTTTAATAATTTTTTTAACTTTATTTATTTATTTGCCTTGGTGATTGCCTGGAACTGGAACTACAGACAGTTGTTAGCTGCCATATGGGTGCTGGGAATCAAACCCGGGTCCTCTGGAAGAGCAGACGGTGCTCTTAACCACTGAGCCATCTCTCCAGCCCCTATGATCTCCCCATTTATAAAAGTTTGTTTCAATTGACTTCATTTTTCCATTACATCTACTCATTTTTCATTCAATTTGGACTAATTCCACGTAATACTTTATAGATGGGGACAGTAACTTGAAAACCAGTTTCCGCAAATAAACCTTAATATAGAAATATTCTTGTATTCAGCTGTCTTTGAGATTCATAGTTCTTTATAAATTATTGATTCAGAAAACTTGAAAATTATTTATTTTTAAGATGATGTAATTACATCATTTTCTTCTTCCTTTTCTTCTCTCCAAATTCACCCACATACCCTTCATTTCTCGCTTTTAAATTTGTGGATTCTTTTTTCATTGTTGTTATGTACATATGTATATACATACATGCATACACACATATGTATGTATACATATGTATGAATATATACATACATATATATTCCTAAATATATAGTGCAACCTGTTCAGCCTGTATAATGTTACATGTATGTGTATTTCCAGGGTTGATTACTTGGTATTGGATAGCCAATTGGTATATTCTTCCCTGGAAGGAGTATTTTCCCCACTATTAATTTTCATTAGTTGCCTGTAGTGTTAAGGGTATGTGGCACCCTCCCCCGACTCTGTCGCTTTGGCATGTCTATTGTTCCTGTCCTTGATCAGCTCATATGGCTCTTGCCCGGATCATGCCTATGGCTGCCTAGGGCAGGGGATCTATCACTGGAACTCACACAGTCATGTAGGCAGACACCTACTTTCTCTTCCCGTGATACCTGCAGTCAAATCCTCTGTGCTTCCTGCAGGACTTAGAGGAAGTGCTCAAGAGTGAACTGAGTGGAAACTTCGAGAAGACAGCCTTGGCCCTTCTGGATCGCCCCCATGAGTATGCCGCACGGCAGCTGCAGAAAGCCATGAAGGGCCTGGGCACCGATGAGACTGTGCTCATAGAGATCCTGTGCACGAGAAGCAATAAGGTCAGTCTCACCTGAGCCCTTGGTTTCCAACTCCAGGAGGACAAGTCAGAGATGTCTGACACCCAGCATCCTCCCTTCCCCCTGGGAGGAGGGTCATTCTCCACATAGTATCCATAAGAGGAGAAGATTCTGGGCAGAAATGCATCTGCTAAGCTCAAGAAGAAGAAGAAGAAGAAGAAGAAGAAGAAGAAGAAGAAGAAGAAGAAGAAGAAGAAGAAGAAGAAGAAGAAGAGGAGGAGGAGCTGTTTTAGTCCTCCAGAGACCATTGTCATGTTGCTGCCCCTGGCTTGACAGAAAAGCCACGTGTTTTTATATGGAAGGCAGGATTCTATCTTATCTGTCCCCACTCTGACTTTGTAGGCTTTCTGCTGTGAATATCAATAAGTAGCTGGGTATGTTTGTGCCACTCATACATGGCTGTCACCAAAGCACAGAGCAGAAAACTTCAATAACGGGCAAAGGCAGATGATACGAGGGATTCCAGTGAACAGCCCCAGTGGTCACTAGCATCTCCCTGGACAATTGTGTCACTAGTTTGTTTCGTTTTTTTTTTTTTGTTAGGGGAGGTTGATGATGCTGTTTGGCTGTTTTTTCTTTTCTTTTTCTTTGAGGCAGAAGCTCATGTAACCCAGACTGGCTTCAAATTTATTATGTAGCTAAGGATGACCCTGAATTCCTAATCCTGCTCCTCTATTTTCTGAGTGTTGGGATTATAGGCACCCACCACTGAACTCCAGTTTTATGTGGTACTGGAGATTAAACTGAGGGCTTCATGCATTAGGTAAGGACCCTATGGACCAAGCCACATCCCCAAGCCTGGCCCTGCAGTCCTGCATCCTTCTCTTCCTAGATCTTTCCACTTATCCCTTGAGAATGCACTGCCCATTTAGCCACACAGAACATTTGTTAAGGTTCAGGCACAAGCCAACTTGTCCTTGATTCCCCAAGCCAAAAGGGCCAAGGGTAAGATCCACAAATCGTTCTTAGAGAACCCACCCTTCTCACCAACCACCAGTCCCAGTAGAGTGGAGCATCATGGCAAAAAACAAACAAAAAAACACCAGGCCAGTAAAGCCCAACATTCTGAAGCTTTTCAGGAGGTGACAAAGACAAGAAACAGAGCAAGGAAAATCTGACGCACGCTCCCTGCCACCAAGCTCCTATGTAATGATGTGACCTGCTACTGCTGACCTGAGCCCTCTGACAGAAACTCAGGCTCAGTCATGTCCTCACAGCACCACCATGAACCAAGCCACTGCGGCAATCGCTAGTCCTCTGAAACTCCGGAGTTAATAAAATCCCTCCATTTCTTTTACCCATTTTGGTGCTAGGAATTAAATCAGAGCCCACACCTACCTGGCAAATGCTCTACCAATGAATCAAATCCCCAGCTTGTAACCCTCCCATCTCAAGGAGATCGGGTAGAACCTCAAAAGGGGATTAGTACAACCCCCATCTAATGTCATTCCATTTTCTCCATTCATGCCCACCCTTCCAAGAGATGCCCAGATCCCTGCAAAACAGCACCAGATGTGGAGAACAAAGAATACCTGCTTCTGTGAAATGGTTCCTTTCAGTATTGTTTTCTTAATCTTAGCATGGTCCTTTAAGATCCAAGCAACCAGCAAAGCCTTTCTTTCAATCAAATAGACTGGGTGGTAAAAAGAATGAAAATACACACAAAGTGAAGGGGGCGGGGGTGGGAGAGAGCTGGGCTCCCTCAGATCCCAAGGGTGGGTGGAAGAAACAAACGGGAGGGAGCTGCATAAACAGAAGTGATGGCCTGCCCCCCCATCACAGCCCACACCTGCTCACTTGCAACCCCCCCCACACACACACCTGCTTCTCTCTGACTTTCCTTTCAACTCACTTAGGGAAATGCCTGCTCTTAATCACGCCTGGCTAAGAGGTAAGGTGAGCCAGCTCTGAGGTGGGCGACTTAACACACATGATGTAAAACAATTCCTGCCAGTGCACATTCTAGAAGAAAACTTGTACTGCTGACCAGGCAAGTTGTTTAGAACAGAGGCAAACTGGAAACCACCTAAGTAGGCACCCGTGGGAGGCTAGCTAACCCATCGGTGGCTTATGCTGACACGGGACATTTTCTATCTCTTCCAAACCAAACCAAAGCAAACCAAAACGTTGATGATCTACATTAGAGGAGGGCTGGACCTCCAAGACAACCCGGAGTTAAAAATAAGCCACAAGACAGTAAGCACCGTTTTCCACTGTCCAAACAATGATGCACACAAACCAGTTCTAGAGATTCAGTTGCTAAGATTTTCTCCCTTGGGGAGATGTGAGCAATGCATTCCTCTAAGGTCATAATGATAAACCAAAGTATAATTCCACAAAATTCACTCTGGGGAACCAATGAGTTTATTAGGCTTACTTATAGAGCAGGGAATGAGGGGTTACAGGCAGGAGCATGGGGTGTGGGTGGCCTTGAAACAGCCACACTGGAAAGCCTGCACCCAGCATGGATGCCCAGTCCTCCTGGCAGCATAGAGGCAGTTCCCTTCCCTAGTCTCTCAGCCTATATACCTCTATCCCATCCTCGATGTCACCTTTACAATTAGGACAGAATTCAATATAACTGGTTGGAAGGAATGGCTGTATATTTAGGTATGGTCCCCATGATCCTCTACACACCTTCTTCCACAAGGAAAAGTCACTAGTCAACAGGCCAAGTTGTGATGAACTTTTGTAAGTAAACATAGCTGAATTTACAAAGATGGTTGACATTTGGCTTGGAGGATAGTACAGTAAGCATATATATATATATATATATATATATATATATATATGTATAATGGACAGAGAAATATACACCGAACTCTATCTAACCTTGGCTATATGGGTGGAGAAGAGGAATTAAGGCTAGGTTAAGAGATGGCGAAAGGTGTTAGCTTAGCTGTAATACTTCAGCCTTTCTATTACTGGTTACCAGACATTATCGTAGCTTTGTTTGGGCTAAGGTACGCTATTTTGATACATATAGACAAAATGTCATTGTCAAGTTTGAATAGCCAGTGAATCCCTCACCTTAGATATTCATCATGCCTTGATGGTGAGAACATTCAAGGTCCTCTCTTCTAGCCATGCTGAGATATACAGCATATTCTTGCTAACCTCAATCATCTTACTGTGCATACTAGAACCTCTCACTTATATCTCATTGGATATCAGTGTTTCTGTTGCTGTAATGAAATACCAGAACCAAGAGCACCTCATAGCAGGAAGGGGTATCGTGACTTACAACTCCAGGGGAATAAAAGCCCATCATGGGAGAAGGCACAGCAACACAGACAGGAAACATCTTCAGTTGCAAACATGAAGCACTATAGCATGATGCTATAAACTCTCAAAGCCTCCCCTGGTGACATACTTCTTCCAGCAAGGCTTTACTTCCCCACAGCCTTCACAAACAGAGAGAGCAACTGGGGACCGGGTGTTTAAATGCCTGAGTTATGGGGGCCATTTCTCATTCAAACTATGACACACTATAACTTAGTATCGTAGACCGCTCCCCGTCCCCTATCTCTCCAGCCTCTGGTAACCACCATTTTACTTTCCATACCCATGAGGTTACCTTTTTACACTCCATAAATGAATGGGTTCATGGGATATATGACTTTCTGGGTTCAGATTATTTCATTCAGTGTACCCCAGAATCACCTATGTTGTCACAGATGACAGAATTCTTTTTATGAATGAATGTTATTCTATAGTATAAATACACTATATTGTCCTCATTTGTCTGGTGATGGATTCCCCCAAGTTGACTCCATTTCTGAGGAGACTGTACGCATACACTACCTATATGTTTGAAATGCTTACACAGAGAGGGTCATTTTACACTATCAGATTCCCCATGGGCCATTCCCTGATCTGTAGGGACAGCCATTTCAATAGAAAATCACAAAGGCCTCTTGCATCTGGAGACAGACTTCTGCTTCAACTCTGTTTCCTATTGATTCCCAACTTGGACACTAATTGTTTCAACCATCTTCCTAGGAAATTGTTGCCATCAAAGAAGCCTACCAAAGACGTGAGTAACTTTTGTTCTGGCTTTGGATTAGGTCTCATTCACTGCTGGTAACTCCATCATTCACTTACACCCCTTTCCTGTTTTCTTCCCCCAAAGTATTTGACAGGAGTCTTGAATCTGATGTCAAAGATGATACAAGCGGGAATCTAAGAAGGATTCTGGTGTCCCTGCTACAGGTGAGAACAAACAGGAGACTGGGTCTTTACGATCTTCTGCACCCTGAGGCTCCAGACCAGTTCTCACTGCCAGACCTCTGTCCATTCTTGTCATTTCACGGCTCCCACTTGAGCACACTGGCAACAGAGAACATGAGAGCATGGATTTCCGTCACACAAGGAAGAGTGGATAGTTGCCTTAGGTTTCCCCGCAACAAACATCACAGCTCAATGCATTATGACCCATTATCCTCCAATGTCCATGGGCCAAGGGTCCAGACATTTGCTAGCTAAGGCCTTCATAGAGGGTTTCACCAGGAGGGTAAAATGTCAGCATGTCAGCCATCAAAGGCTCTGGAAGAATTAACTTCCTGGGGCCCTCTGCCTGATGTGACTGTGTTTTTGCTAGCTGTCACCCAGAGACCATTATGAGTTCCTGGGACTTTCTCCAGCTCCCTACCGAATGCCCTCCACCCTTGTGGCCACCAGGACAGCTTATAGCCCAGACTGCCTGCTTTCTCCAAAGCCAAAGCAAGAAATCCTCTGGGCCTTCCACTTCTGACCTTTAAGACCTCTCATCTGATTGGCCCAGGGGTCAGCCAGCATCATTTCCCTTTGGATTCATTTGCCTGATTGGAGATCTGGATTGTATCAGCAAAAGGCCACCATGCTATCTGACATGATGTCATTGTGAGATACCATCTCATCAGCTTTGCTGCTCCATCCATCCACACACACACAAGTAAAGAGGATTGTACCAGAAGTCAGGTCATTTGGGGTCACTGACACCCACCTAGGGCTTTCTTTAGACTTCCATAGTCTCCCATGACCAAGTTTCATAGTTCTTTGGCATTGGCCACCGAATGATGGCATTTAGTATTTGGGGAAGAAGCACATTTGTTTCATAGTAGATACAAGGTTATTATTAACTTACACTAAAGACTGGATTTGGTGAGTGACCAAATTAGACAGTTTTTAGTATTTCCCAAAAGATGGCAGCAAAGAGTAGGCCTTGCTACTTTGCTACACTGAGCTGAGCTTCACATACACACACACACACACACACACACACACACACACACACACACACACACACACCTGTCCCCCAAAGTTATTCGGTATCACAGGGCTCACTTAGCTTTTCTGTGATCAAGCAGGTACTTGAGTTAACCCCAATACATCCATCTTTTCAGGCAAATCGAGAGGAAGAAGATACCGTGGACAAAGACCTGGCTGGTCAGGATGCCAAAGATCTGTATGATGTAAGTGTCTGTGTGCACCTGGCTCCACATTCTTTTGGTTTAGCATTGTTTGAACAGGCATTTCCTCGTTTCCTGCACATGAGAGTTACTTTGAAGTAAAATATATCCTTTGACAAATGAATATATGCTACAATATGCATAGAGTATACTATAAAGACTTGTTCTGTTCTTATACTCGGGAGTTAACCACCTCAGATCCATTTTGAGACACAGGATGGAATAAATAAAAATACAGGCAGATACCGTGGGCTGGAAGCTTTAAGTGTCCCATCTATCCACTTGATTACTAGTACATGTGCCTTTAGTACTTCTCTGTAAGTGAGGCCCACTCACAGTCTAAAGGTGTGGGGGGGTGTCTCTTGCACCTTGCCTTCTTAAAGAAAAGGCACAGTTTATGCAGAAGTGTATTAATAACACAGGTACTCCAAAGAGATATTGGAATGGGATTCCCCAAAAAGGAATTACCCCAAGTGAGGTCTGCTTTGTGAGTTTTAAGGGTGCTTTGTTGAATGCTTATAAGATGAGTGGCACACTTGTGGAGTAACAGGATAACTTTTTTCTCTCATATCATGATAAACCAAATCTCTGTTTCAGAGTACTTTTTATTCATGAGCCTCTAGAAAAGCCCACAAGGTAGAGAGTCAAAACCACAATGTAAGTGATGTTGTAATAATGTCAAGGGCTTTTGAGGATACAAGCCTTTAGTTTATGTGCACGTGTAGCAATAGTGCCCTGTCACATTGGTTTCTGATACACGGAGAACAACCTAACTACAGATTCAAGGGTGTTTAACCACAAAGCCACATTCTGACGCTTGCAGACATGGCTGTAGTATGTGACATGACAGTCGTGGCATTCTGCATTACATTATGTTTAAGTGCTTCTTACCCGGTGTCAACAGCAATATCTGTTCAGTCTTTCGGTACGGTTTCTTTTCACATTGTTTGCTCTCGGCACTTAAGGCAGGGGAAGGCTGCTGGGGTACCGATGAGCTTGCCTTCAACGAAGTCCTGGCCAAGAGGAGCTACAAGCAGTTGCGTGCCACCTTTCAGGCATATCAGATTGTAAGTAGTGAAGCCCTGAGGCTCAAGGGTTCCTTCTGACAGTCCGGAGCCATTTCTAAAAGAAGCCAAGATCTGGGATGTAGGACTGGAGTGTCGGGGGTGGGATTATCTACATCAGTGCTTCTCAGTGGCAAGAGAAGGAAGGCCCAGGATACTGCTAAGTACTCTCAGAACACCTCTATTGTGAAGGATTGACCAGCCCTAAATCTGGATCTGAGGATGGGATAGCCTGATTACATCAAAGCCAGGGCACCAAAGAAATGTCATGTTTAGGAGCAAAGTTCTAGATTCAGAGGGTCCAAGTGCAAATCTTGTATTAACCAATAGTGAACAGCTAACCTCCCCTCCTCTTTTGTGAGACAGAGACCATGGGCATCATCATCCCACACAGAGACATCTTAAGTGTGGGATCAGAGGCAGGCTCAGGACCATATCTGGCTTGTGGCAAGCATACACATGTTTGCTTTTATTTTTATGGTTACAATTTACTGTCGGCCTCACAGGACTGATATGTTATACCTCAGAAAAAGGCTCCTGAGAAAAACATGCATAAATTACGTTTTTAATTTTCATGATTGCTATGGGCCAACAAAATGAGCTGGCTGCTTCAACTTAGTGATAAGTCCTTTTCTGAGAGAAAATTTTTAATTTGTAAAAGGCCTACAGGGAGTTTTAGGTTTCCTTTGTATTCTGTTTTGATTTTGGAGAATGCTTTTACCTCTTCAAAACATTCCTGTGCTCTGTGCCTGATTTCAATTTCACAATATCAGAACTATTACATGAGCCGAATGACTATTTTATGGTGGCCCACAACTTCTGGACAAGGCCAGTCTGCAAAACAAGGAGCCATCTGTAACTTATCAGGACCACACAGCAAGTCGGTAGCAGAAAGTGGATGAGAACTCCCTAGCTGAGCTCTACCTCAGCTGGAGCCGGCCGCTCCTCACTCAGCCTCGTGTGTGTGCACGGCCAGCAGATGAAAAGACAAACCTTTGCAACCGTAGCCTTGCTGTATGTAAGCCTTAAGGGCCTCCTGCTTTCAAACTGTGCCCAGTGTCGTGATCAAAGGCAGCTGATTCCTTTCTCCATGCCTAAAGCCTGTGACAACTGAGCTGGAGGACTTATATGTAATCTGTGTCCTCTTTCCACATCACAAGGGCCACAGATGGAGATTCTGAGGATGGCTGACATTGGTGATCACTATAGAAACACTTGTCTCTCTCTCCCCCTCCTCCCTCTCTCTTTCGCCATGAACTAGTGACTAAATTAATAAAGTAGTAAAAGCAAGCGACTAAGATCTAGGACACTTGTCCCCAAGCAACACCATAGTCTGTGCCGCGCCTAGTCCCGTCCAGCAGGAAAAGACACAACACCAGGATTCTTCTGTGGTAATTGACCAGGTCCTTTATTGATACAGATACTTCTTGCAGCAGTAGCCCCCTGCTGCAGTAGCCCCTGCTCCCAACCTGTGCAGCCAGTTTTAAGCTCCAGTCCTCAGCTAATGCCGCGTGGGCCTTCACGCACACAGAAGCAAGCTAGTCAATTCAGCAGACAGTTAATTATTACTAGAAGCATACGCCATCAAGAAGGTGGGGAACAGGAGCCAGCGCCATCTTTAAGGTGCGGCAGCTCCCAACAATAGTCACTTGAGAACCCACTAAAATGAATTCTCAGTCCTGCCAAACCACATTTCCTTGGGTTCGAGTCTTGACTCTGACCCATGCTTAAGTTTGAGAAGGCAGCTCTAGGCTTATTGGGGCTCTGTGCCTTGGTTTCTCCGGCTATAAAATAGAGTTGATACTACCTCCATGATATGGATTATATTACATAGGATTAGGATTAGTGAGGCTGAATGAACAAAAGTAAGTAAGTGATTAATGCCTGGCATGTGATGGGTGTCCACTAAACATTAGCAAGTGTTAGTTGTTTCCCTTTGTAACCAACAGTGACAACAGACAAATTAGGGAGTCACCTGATTTCATGATCGTTTATAGAAAAGCAGCTGTAAATCAAAGCATTGCTGGACTATTGTTGAGATTTACAGCTATTTTTCTTTTAGAGCTTAGCCTGTTGTTAGAAACCAGGCTGTAGCTCTAGCTGTAGGATTTTGATAGTCCCTGACCAAAAGCACGCAGATACTAGTGTGTGACCACTTTAGTGTTTTGTAGTATGTTTGGAATCGAGGTGGATTTCATCTGAGCGCTACAGTTTAGGACTTGCCTTTTTCCACCCTCTCTGAGCCCAAGTCTCACTTCTGACTTCCCCCACAGTTCCAGATCGGGCAACAGAGCCTTTCACACTGCCACGGCATGCAAAATGATCACAGTTCTGTTTTTTTGTTTGTTTGTTTGGTTGGTTTTTTTTGTTTTAGCACAAAAGACATTCAGCCAGAGAGCCAAAGTAAGTTCAGCAAACAGGAATTAGTAAGAACAGTACGTGAACATACCCACAGCATAGCCTTGCAGCCTCCGTGCTATTTATATACCTCGCTAGTCAGTATCTTCACAAAAATATGTCTAAGTCCACACAAGAGGCTTTGGCTCTTTCCCTGCTGGTATGTTTGGGGGAACACATTTGAAAAGAACATGTATTCCCTACTCTTTCTGTAAGCTCCATACAGGCACTGTAGCCCATTTATCGAGTCTGAGATTAGTTTGATCCTAAGATCAGAAAACCTAGATTCATCCACAGAGCACCTTAAGAACAAGCTATTCCAAAAACTGACATGAAAATTATGCAAAGGAGGGTCCCAATAGCATCTTCTACTATCTTCAGACTGTGTTCATGAGGTCCACACAGACCCCTACCTAGGCAGCAGCAAATATAGGGTGAGGCAGGAAAAAGACATTACATAAATAGCGCCTCCTAGAGGTCAGAGTGAGTGAAGCATTGGCGCCTAGAACTCAGGTGAGAAACCCACCTTCAGCCACCCCAGAATTGCACCACCGGATATTTGGCCTCTTTGGAGGCTGAGAGTCTACAGTAAATTGAAAGCCATTGTTCTGGCTCAGTCCTAACAATAGAAACAAAATGTGGCTCAATGTCCGTTCTTTTGTTCTTTTGTTTTTTAAACCCAGACCTGTGTGAACAAAATATCCTCACGAAATACAATCTCAAGTCTGTACAATAAGTGCCCATTTTCCGGGAAAGCGATAGCCATCCCCCTCAAAGCACTGACTCCCACATCAAACCCCGGAAAGGTGACAGCAGCGCATGGGGGTGGGGGCCAGAAAGCTCCTGTCCCTTCTGATTCAATGATCCATCCAGTGACCTCTGTGGCACAAAGGACTTCTAGATACCTGAATGGTGGGAAGACCTTTGTCAAACCTCCCCAACACACACACATTGTCCTTACATTACAAAGAACGTTTGGTTTGTTTTCCCAATAACTCCCCCCAATCTATTAGTGAGTACTCAAATGTCTCATATATTTTCAGGTTCAATTGTGTCTTATCTTCAAAAGACAATTTCTAAGAAAGAGACAAAGCCCTCAAACCCAGCAGAGCATATTCCTTTCTCTCTCTTTGCTGTCTCTGAGCTTGGCCCCGCAGTATTTGTGTTAAGGACAATTTACTTTAACTTCAGTTTCTGTAAATATTTGGAAAGAGACCTAATGTGTAATACTGTGCCAAGTGATGTGAGCCAGTAGTGAATGTATAAGACCATTAGCAACCACCCAGCAGTAAAGGAAAGTGGCATTTTGATGTGGTCAGCCCCTGGCTTCTAGCCCATGAAGCCCCATTCTGTTATGAACCATTAGATCAAGTTTCACCATGAACTTCAGGACACTCCTTACTTTACCCAAACTGTAAGTGATTGATCTCCAGCCCCAAGACAGGTGAGAAGAAGGCAGCACAGGTTTCAACCACAGCTTCCCAGGACTTTGCAATGGGATAGGTAAAAACGTAATGCTATATAAGGAATTATTGTTGCAGGCTGAGGTTATGGCCCGATAGATAAGAGTGTTTGATGAGCAGGCATGAGAATCTGAGTTTGAGTCTTATATCCATGTAAAAAGGAGTGGACACAAGTGCCTGCAACCCCAGAGCAATAAGGGGTGGGGGAGCCTGGGTTTACTGCCTGCTGACCTAACTCTATGTTTAGTAAGAGAGAGACTCTGTCTCAAAGGACAAAGATGGAGAGTGTTGAGGTAGGATGCCAGTGACCCTCCGCTGGCCTCTGCACACACTGTGAATGGATGTATTCATTTCTCTCTCATAAACACACACACACACACACACATTGTTGTAGTATCTATCCATTATCCCTCTTCTCCCTAATTTTATAGATGAGAAAATAAAAGCTCAAGAGATAGCATTGGCTGCGGTCAACTTCATCAACTCTTCAGTAGTGAGATCCCCCTCTTGAATGAGGGGAACAACCATCCCACCTTGGAATGCAAGAGGCAGAATAGGCACCCTTAGGGCATAGCCCTAAATCTGGAAGAGTACAGCATAAAGGAAGATGAAGGATGTTTATGCCACAACAACCCTGGAGTAATAGCTGGGTTTTATCTGTCTTTTTAGCTCATTGGCAAAGACATGGAAGAAGCTATTGAAGAAGAAGCATCGGGAGACTTGAAGAAGGCCTATTTAACTATAGGTAAAGCAAAATTAGGGGAATGCTACCCCAGGGTGGGTTCCCTGGAACCATGCTGTGAGATAGGGGTCTCCTTACAGGAGTTATTTTTGGAAGTAGCACATCTAAGTATCACTGGCCAAGGCAGAAGGTGGATGTGATGGAATTTTGTTCTCCAGGGAGCTGTGAAGGTTGAGTGTCCAATGTGAAGCAAGGAGCCAGGTCTCTGCACTCTGTTAATGACAGTACACCAACCAGTCATTGGGCATAGTCTATACCCCCACAGTCCTCACTTGGAAGATGGCTTCTGAGAAAAGTCCCAGCTATCAACAGTCAGCAAGCAACCCTGGCACTGAGTGCCTGATCCTAAAAAGAGCATCTTAAGCCGTCCATTACAGTGTCTTTTGGGATTGCATTGAGAATATGGGTCCCTGAGAGCATCTATCAAAGCCTGAGACTATTCTCTAAGCTCAGGTAGCAGCACAATGACAGTTATATGACACACACTGAAAAGCACCCACAGTTAGGACTTACTGACAAGTTTCTACACATGCCTGATGGCCAGAGGGTTTCCTTTCTTCACTGGATTCCCTTCAGTGTTCTTAAAGAATGAGGTCTGTTTAGAAACAGTGTGTGTGGAGGGGTAGATCTTGGCCATGCCAAGCCAACCCCAAGACCTTCTCTTCAGGTGTTGCCCAAAGGCAGGAAATAGCAGAGCACTGGGCATGGGGCCATGCCTGGCATGCTCCCTTACCCTTTCTTCAAGTCCTGGAATGAAGACTGTCCATTGTCCACATTGTTGTTGTAGGGAGTCTAGGGAAACATCCCAAATAGCACAGGAATGAAGAGACCTTGCCCCCCAACAAGAAGAAGAACCAACCCATAGCCCTGGAACCTAAAATATGTGCTCCCATTGCCAAACTCCTCTGTAGTATTTGGTGGATTTTTTTTTGTTGTTGCTGGGTTTTTTTTTTTTGGGGGGGAGGTTGTTTTGTTTTGGTTTTGGTTTTTGTATGAGTTTTATTTCAAAAAATGTCAGCAGTTGACCTTTTCCTATTATGCTTTTTACATTCAAATTAGCAAACATCAATCTGATGTACAGAACTTCAAATGTTACCCAGACTCCTCATGTACCTCACTGAATACACATGAGCCTTGTGTGAACAGTAATACTCCAAGCTTCCTGAAGGGTATCCTAAATGGGTAAAGTGTTCTACCCAATGACTAGTTCTGAGGGTCAAGACCTTTCCTGAACTTGAGACATGAGAACTAGGAAGACCCCAGAGTACAGTCAGAAGATACCAGTTCCATCATCCAGTAATAGCATTTTTCCAAGTTTTGCTCAGTGTGGGATTAGAGGCATGAAAGACCCAGTTCTTGCTTGTAAGGAGCTGAATGTTCACAAAGGACACACACAAATTAAGTAACTGTGAAAAAGACATAAAACAGATAGATACTAAGGATGGCAAAGAAAAAGGAAAAAATCAGGTCCTAGAGTTGGGTGCTGTGCCATGGGAGCTGATGGATTCCAAAAGTAAAAGTGATGAGAGAGAAGTCTTTGCACATCAACCTCACAACTTTATGACTTCGCGATCATGTTTTCTAGATATCCCCAACCCTACTCCACTTACCTTGTAAAGACACCACTTGACCACTCAGATCTATAGGAGCTGAGATCATCTGATCACCACCACGAACACATCTTCAGTAGGGCCCATGAACTACCTACCTCAAAACCTCCTTTTAGGAAAGTTTCCTGGACCTACCCCAGATTTACCACAGAGAAACCAGAAATGAGATGGAGCCTGGAAAGACACTGTCACAAGCTCCTTGGTGATGGTTTTATGCTCAGTTAAGTTTGCAAAGCCCTGCTTTTTGAAGGTGAAAGTGTCAAAGTACAAAGAGAGCTGTCATAGCTTCCACTCAACATAGACAGTTTTATCTAGATGTTCCCTAGATGTCCTGGCCCACCTTTTTGAGAGATTCCTGCTACTTGCTACTAACAGAGAGATGACCTTTGGACATCCATAAGTGCTGTGTGGCACAAGAAAACTTTGTGGATGCCAGCAGCCCCAATAGCCTGGGGACCACAGCAAGTCTCAAGTAAGCACTTGTCAGAGTGGCACAGGATTTCCCACTCAAACCAGGAATTTGGAAATTGTTAGGAGAGAGAGACCAAACACCTGGCCCTCCAGTTTTCCACTGGAATTTAGGGGGCTGCTGCACGGACTGAGAAAAAAAAAAGAAATTCGCTCCTGACCTAAGTTCTGCACCTTTCTCCTGCTCAGAAATGTAAGCCACACCTAAGACATGAAAGCTCTGCTCCAGTACAGATTAAGGCTCACGTCCCGTACTTATATTGAATTTCTCAGTATCACTAGCAGTGGCAAATTGCTACAATTCTAACACTGTAACTCCCATCTGAGGTAGGAAGATTCTTGAATTTAAGCCTAGCCTGGGCTATAAGAGGAAACCCTATCTCAAAAAGAAGGCAAAAAAAAGAACCCAAATTTTAAAGAACTAAAATACTGGTAAGCTTTCTAGGGAAATGTCAACAACCTAAGAGTAAGTGATTTATTCTTCTTAAGCATTTGTAGTGGTGGATGCCTATGAGCCTATATGAGCAGGGCCAAGAAATACCATAGCCAAAGTAACTTGGAGAGGAAAGAGTTTATTAGGCTTGTATTTCCATATTATGGTCCATCATTGAAGGGATCAGGGCGGGAACTCAAGCAGAGCAGGAACCTGGTGGCAGGAGCTTATGTAGAGGCCATGGAAGCATGCTTCTTCCTGGCTTGCTCCCTCTGGATTCCTCAGCTTGCTTTCCTATCCTATGGGATCTTCAGCCCAGAAATAGCACCACCCACAATGGACTGGGCCATTCCACATCGATTACTACTAATTAAGAAAATGCCCCACAGGCTTGCCTACAGTCTGATCTTCTTAACTGACGTTCCCTCCTCTCACATGACTCCAGCGTGTGTCAAGTTGACATAAATCTAGTCAACATACTTACTTCCAATGAGGAGGTCCACTCTATTGCCCGGTAAATGAGCAAACACTAAACCTCATCAGTTTGCAAACAGAGCAAAGATGGCAGATGTGGGAGGACCAGAAAGCAGTGCACAGCAGAAACATAAAGAGAAGATCTTTAGTAGTAGGGAAAAGCATCTTTGTCCCCCAGACCAGATGAAAGATGCTAGGGACCTGCAGGTGATAATACAGAGATGCCTAAACAGATACAGTAAGGGAAACAAAGGATGTAGAGGTGGCTGAACACAGAAAGTAGGGTGTGGTCCAGCTGAGCAAACTTTCTACATATGAGGTTCTATTATGGAAGGCTGCTGGCCAAGCTGTGTTTCCCACAGGGCCCTGATTTAGCCGCAAAAGCTCCACTGTGTAACACCAGCTGTGTCCATGAATGAGACTCCAGACCTCCACAGTATGAGTGTGAGGGGGCCCACTCTCTTTTCCCAGAGCTTGCAGAGAATAGAGGCCATTTTTCTCCTGCAGTGGTTTTGACTCAGTTCTGGTTGGGGAGTCATGCTACACTGACCCAGAGAACCTTCTAGATCTCATTTCACAACTGTATAAAGTCAGATCCTTCTAAACCTCTAACTGTCATGTCCCAAAGGCTGCTGGGACATTCTGTGCCTATGCAAGGTCTTTGGGTTGTTTGGCAAACCATAAGAACATTTCACATCCTTCTTTTCCATCCCTCCCAGTGAGATGTGCCCAGGACCTTGAGGGCTATTTTGCTGACCTACTATACAAGGCCATGAAGGGTATGGGAACAGATGAGGAGACATTAATTCGCATCATTGTGACCAGGGCTGAGGTAAGATACTCTCAACTCCCAAAAGGGGACTTTGGTGTCTTTTCCTCAAATAAGGTCATTGGCAAATATTTATTATTATTATTATTATTATTATTATTATTATTATTATCACTATCATTATTATTGGGCTACTTATGAAAAACATAAGACAAAGACAGTCCTTTCCTTTCCAGAATATGCAGAACACATTGGACTCTGCTTCAGGCCTCCTCTTTTTATTAAAATGCAATAATAAGAGTTGTTTCTATTTTTGTCTCTGTGGCTCCAGAGAGCTGGTGGCGCTGTGTAAAGGGAGCTGGTGGAGTTGTTACAAGGAAGCAGAGCTACACCCAGCTCTATTTTAGGGAAGACAAACCAAAGCCATGGAAAGGGGTCATCCTAAAGCAAGACAGAGATAATACACAAATGATTTCCTCCATCCCTTTTTGACAAAGCACACCTTAGGAAGTAGGTTTCTCAGAGGAAAAAAAAAATCAAAAACAAACAATAGGACAGTTTCTTGATCTTTTTCTCAATCCTGAAATCTTTCTCTCAAAGAGCCATTTTAGACAGACTTCTGCCTAACTCACCATCTCTCCCCATCCAAATTTAACAACACAGATAATACTATCTGTTTATGCACTACATGCAAATTAATGCTTTACACATAAAAGGAACAGGCTTCTTTTACTCCCTGATGACCAGTTAGTGCCCCATCTCAGAGGAGAATGTGTGAGGGTCCGAAAGAGAGGGGAAGATCCCGCCAAAAGCTTGCAGCTGCCACCAAGCTCCACAGCAAACGCCTTGGGCTGTCAGACCCTGGTCAGAAGGGGATGTGAAATGAAGGGGAAGTGGCGGGCATGTCACTGCAGTCGAAGAGACCTTGGAGAAGGAAAGAGCTAAGCGGCTGAAAACCACAGACATCTTTCAAAAAAAAAAAAAAAATGTTCAGCAGAAAGGGAGAGGTACCAGCCCAAATTCTGATCCACGTCTTTTGACAAACACTTAACATCTGACGTTGTTTTTAAGTATAGCTTTGCAGCAAGACAGTTCTTTCCTTTTTTTTTTTCCTGTTCCTGGAATTTTTCCTCCACCCGTTCCTCATCCTTCTCCATTCCCCCCCCTCCCAGCCACCTCTCTGTTCCTCTTCTGGAGTTTACATTCTCTCCTCTGTTTCGAGTCTCTCTCCTTTCAAGGGTCTTGCCTTCTTTGCCTCCCCAGCTCTCAGCAACACAGCCCCTAGCTGAAGTTGCAGAGAAATCTTGAGAGAAGCAGGGCTCCACAGGCCCTGAGAGAGACTGGATTCCACCAGGCTTGTCAGCACTCTAGGCTCACTTGGAGATGGACTATGGATGGAATGTTCGATTCCATCACAGAACGGGTCCCATGTGAGTGTGGGTAATGTCCACATGCGGGCCAGTCTCTTTGGAACGCTTCGGGCCCAGGCACATATATGTTTAGGGAATCCCCCTACCTACCACATGCACTACAACAAAATGCCAGCTGCCCTAATCCTGTACTCCATCATCCTACCCCTTCGGCAGGACTGGGCATCCAGCCAGGCAGAGGACACCCAAGCAGGGCAGCAGGACCTGCATCCATCCTCCAGTAGTCTCTGGCTTGAGATCAGCATCCTCTTCAGGCACCCCTTCCTCCCCTATCATTCTCCCTTCTTTCTGTCTCAATCCTGCCTCTCACTGAAGCAAGACAGGGGACAGATGCTTATCTACAGTCTCCAGGTCCCGAGTCTAAGACCGAGTTCAAACCAAAACTAAAACACAGCAAACAAAACTTTGTTTCTTTGTAGGACTTGTTTTGTCCAGTCTGTAAGTTTATTTTTAGATTTTTCTCCCTGTGTAGCTCTTGCTTTTACAGCAGAAAGAATCTGAAGCTGAACAATATTTGGAGTATTTTCCTCCTTCCTGAATTTTTAAGCTTTCTACGAATTAGATTCAAAATAAGCCCTTTGAATAGTGATTGGTTTGAAGTGTGTCTACTGGGACTATTTTCCTTCCTGATGCCCAGGGAGGATGGAAGAGGGCATTAGATCCCTGGGAATTGGAGTTATAGGTAGTTGCAAGCAGCCATGTAGATGCTGGGAATTGAACCTGGGTCCTCTGGAAGAGCAGCCGGGGCTCTTGACTGCTGAGCCATCTCTCCAAACTGCAATATTTAATTTCAAATATCAATCTGGAAAATCTTACCTTTCTACCAAATACTGTCAGACTGTCTTGGAAAGCAAATGGAGCCTACCTCCTACCCGTATGTGTTCAGCTTTGCTGGCAAAAATGACTCCTACTCAAATAAATATTTAAAAAAACCAAAAGAAAAATATTTTGAAACACATGAAAATATATGCAATTTAAATTTTAGCTTCAATATAAAATTTTAATGAAATGTGTGACATGTCTACTTTTAGGAAGCTAAAGTAGGTTTTCCTTTCTTGTCCTCAAGATGTAAGTAATGCCAGCTCAGCCCTCAGGGGCTGTTTAAAGATCTAATAAGGGAATATGATGGCTTGGGAGAGTCCTGCCTTTTCCAACAAACACGATATTATTCCTACAGGTGGACCTTCAGGGAATAAAAGCCAAGTTCCAGGAGAAGTATCAGAAGTCTCTCTCTGACATGGTTCGCTCAGACACCTCTGGGGACTTCCAGAAACTGCTGGTGGCTCTTTTGCACTGAGTGAAATCAGAGCAATAGATCTGGTTGAGGTCACTTTATCGGGACTCTTCAACATAACACATCAAACCTGCAAATGCAGCTTTTACGTGGAAACCCTTCACCTTCTGGATTGTTTCCTCCAGTGTAAGGTCCCCCAAGGCCAAACTGTTGAAATCAGTATCAGTGCAGCATCCTCCAAACGCTAGAGCTAGATGCTGGTTTAGCAAGAACCTGAATTACCTCTCAACCTTCCTTTATAATTATGAGTGAATGCTCTCTAAGCACATATGAAATCAGCAGTTGGTGAAAAAAAAAAAACTGAACATTTATAATAAAATGTTTAGAAAATTATATGCCTCCCAGATGTATAGAACCAAAACAGAGTAAATGGCTGAAGCAGAGTAAAGACAAGATTAAATGGTTTGTTCCTTTCCCTTCTATGTATTCAGTTTCAATGCCTTTCTGTTAATTTCAGTTATGGTTTGTGTCTCCATCAGCTGTTTTCCAAAATTGATCTTTTGAACTTGGGTTCTTGCCTGGGAAATATAGAACTTGTTCAATTTAAATGTACTAAGGGGGATTGCAAGTAGTGACATTTATTAACAGTCACCAGGGATGTCTATCAAGGCCAGCATCGAGGAAAGAGAAGACCTATGGGAAATGCAGCCAGAAAAAAAGCTCACTAACTTCCTGGCTCTGTTGAGTTCTCTTGCTTCTCTAGTATAGGACTCACTTGAGTTTTCCTTCTGATCTTCAAATACGGTTAGGCTAAGCAAAGTGCCAACAGGGTCACAGTCAATGCCCTGCTTCTCAGATGAATTGATTCTGCAATAATAGAATCTCTGTGTCCAAGAGGTTGGTCTTATAGCCTCATGGGGCCAAGCAATAGACTGTAAAAATAACTTAGACACTTTGGGCAAAGCACCACAGCTATCCTGTGCTGAATGAGATCTGTGCCTGGCACTGAGAAATATCACAATTTCACACTTAATCCATAACTCTATGAAGTTAGTATGAATGACTTCCATATATGACTTGAAGAAACTAAGACAGTAATTAACCCAACTAAAAGCTATTTGTAAACAATAGAATAAGGATTCATATCCCATATGAATATCACATTCGTATTTGGATCACTGCAGAGATCATGCTACTGACTATGTTTCTCAGTAAAGTAACCTGAAAGATGTGTGTGAGAATGAGTCAATAGACATTCACCTGCTTATTCTCTATCTTCTATTCACTGAGGTACACTTCACTGACACAAAGGTAAGAAGATATGGGCTGGCTTTTACATAGTATATGTTCAAGCCAGTATTGAAAACAGATGCCTGTGGAAGTGCACAGAATATTGTAAGTACACTAAGAAAAGCAGATAGGTCAGATGCAGAGAACAAATGTCTGTGGAATGCTCAAACATAAACAGGACATATGTATCACACATCCACCTGTCCAGGCTCAGGGAACATCCCAGACAAGGAGATAGAAAGATTGCAAGAGCCACTGTGGCAAGACAGTGTCTTCTGAGCATGACATAAAGTTGTACTCATGAACTCATAGCAGCTGGGGTTACAGGCATAAGGTCTACACTCTATCAAGGCAGTCAACATTCCAAGACAAATTGGGGAACAGCACATGAGCCCCATCCCTAGCTGAAGAACCAGTGACGTTTCTTCATGGATATGGTCCCTAGGAAGGAGATTGAAAGGCCAGGAAACTTTAGTGGACAGATGTCTATTGGTACATGGATGTTGTGAAAAGGAAAGGTTGGCAAGGCTACTGAGTTTTTATTCCAACTCCAGAAGCAATGGATGTTCTCCTCTCAGGTAGGACTTAATCTTTTGAAAACTTCCAGTAATAGGAGATAGCCACATGTACAAAGAATATGATCAGATCTAGACCTTTAAGAATCATTTGAGTAGCATTATAGCAAACAGTCCAAACATTTCATGTAAGGATAGAAATTGAAAGACCCTCAGATGAGGACCTTCCCTCAGGAGGAGACCCCGATTCCCAAAGACCGAGCCGAGCCACAGATCAGATGCAAATTGCAAGAGGGTTTTATTCAGGTTACAAAGATATCCTCGGGTGGCAGTAACTTGGAGAGCAGACTGGCGCGCCGAGGCTTTGTTCAGGGGGCTTTTTATAGCATAGGGGAGAACGGGAAGCAGACTTACAGAAGCAAAAGGCGTGGTTATAGGGAAAACAAGGAAATCATTTGCTCATTTAAACAACAACTTTTACTTATTGGATGAAGGCCTAGTGGCGGGAAGGAACGGCAGGAGGAAACGGTCGCTTGCTGGGAGGGGGGCTTCCTGAGCATTGGCCCTGATTACAGGCTTCTTGTGGTATGCGGTCCCGGTCACGTACTTCTGGTTATCTGATGGTTCCTTAGCAACCTTTTTACTATCTGCTTGCAGGCTTGTGCTTGTGTGAGGGGGGGAGACGGGGGACCCTGGGCATGTCCGGGCAAGCCTAGACAAGTCTCAGGCAAGTTTTCCAGACTCGCTCCCACAAACGGAAAAAAAGGGGGGGTTAGCACTCGGCTGGATACCTGAACTGAATGCCTGGGTCCAGCCCTAGAACTCAGAGTCTTTCAAAATGTCATATGGTGGAATGTCCTTTTAGTCCATAGAAAATGGTGACCCACAAGTTAAGAAGGTATGTGAACATTGATATTCTCCTAACAGTCATTGTCAAAGCGGAGATTTAACACATGCAAAGTTATTTTCCATGACCAAACCTAGTAACATAACATACTGAATCTTCCTGGCGCCACACAGAAACAAAGCAATCAATTCTTGGGATCCGAACTCAGCAAGGACAGAAAAACAAAAGGTTGACTGAGAAGAGACCCAGTCAGAATTGCCATGATTTGCATAAAAAAGAGAGAAGTGTTCCACGGAATCAGAATGAATAAGACAGAAAAGTAAGGTCATTAGCTCAGTCAAACAGGGCGAAGTTAGGGCTGGAATTTCACCCTGGTCCTTCTGACCCTAATGCCTATGATCCTGACTGTACCAGCTCACAGCTCACAGATGTTTTTGTTCATGGCTCGGCTGAATGAAGCATCCGAATGCCTGTCCCTATGGCTTATAAGTCACTCTACTTATAGGCAGGATGGGTTTCTACATGCCTAAGTAAAACTTTCTATCAGCTCTGTCCCAGGAAGGCCACTGACTTTCTAGCCTCTGGTATCTTGGCCACCTAAGGAGTTCTCTGTCTTCTTCACACTGCTCTTCTACCTAGACACTGCCTCATTCTTCCTGTGTCCTCAGTTATGGAAAAGAGTTACCTGGGGAAGAGAAAATGAAAAGAAGAAAAAGAAGAGAACACGCTTTCTTGGCCTCTACTACACAGTCCTTTCCCACCCTGCCATTCCTCCAGGGCCACCAGAGGATGCCACCTCCTCCCATCCCAGTATTCAAGACCCTGGGGATCACACCTGAGCTCACTTCCAAGGTTACAGGAGGTTGGCACACCCTTCCATGTTCGTGTTAGCCCAGGAATGCTAACACAGGCATGGAACGCATTTTCCCAGGAAGTTCTGCTCTGGGTTCTGATGTCACTCCATGCTGCCACTTACCCTAGTGAGATTTTTGGGGTATCTTAAGCAACTTGGGGGTCTGGTCTAGGCAAATCAAGTAGATGTTCACACACATACCCCCAAAACTAAAGAGACTTGTCTGAAGCTCTGGGAACATTGGCCCCTACTCTTCAAATTTCTCTCAATAGCTTTGCAGGTTAGGGTTAGAGTAAGGGTTAGGGTTAGGGTTAGGGTCCCAGGTCCATGCATGCCTACTCCTCACATTTCACCCACTATGTTTGAGAGGTGGGATTTCTATATGCTAATGAACTATTGCTTATTGTCCTCTGCTCACATTCCATGACATCACGTCAGCATCTTGAAACAAGCTGTAGTATTTACAGTGTGGGGCAGATGCTGCAGAACAGGTCTTACCGCTGGGCAATTACAACTGTAATCCCACACATTACAGACAATGATGCTCAGTCTCTACACATGTAAATACATAGGGAGGCATAAACAGATCAAACTCTGTTTGTGTTCCTATTAAGGGAGTTCAGAGGATGTCTTCAGCTATCATCAATACCACATGGCTCTTGACAGGAGTCAAATGCCAACATCTAGAAAATAACACAGTGAAGCAAAATAGTAGGAAGAAAGTTTCTAGAAGGAGTCATAAGAATGGGGAAAAAAATCAGTGTTCAACAGTTGCTGCTGGCTGTCTTTCCATTCCACATGGCAGGATTTCTTTTGACTTAACTTACAATCTAGAAATCTCAATTCTATAATCAAGCAGTACCCCAATAGAATCCAGTAACTGCCATGGAGTTGTATCACACCATGGCGAAAACACAGAAAGGTAAACATGTCACATAGGAGGGGCATACATGCATAAGCCAAGAAGTAGGAGATTCCAGGCTAGCTCACAACAATCTGATAACTTAGGACTCCTTATGAGAATGAGAAGCCTTAGTTCTTACAAAACAGTCCCCTGTGATCCAGTCACCTTCCACTAGGCCACCTTATAAAAACAGGTCATCAGTCCATACTACAGACCAAGACTCTAGTATATGTATAAACTCTGGAGAAGCACATGAGCATCCTATATACCTACATATGTGTGCACATATGGGAAAATTTAAGTTGCATAAATAAATTTCATTTGCATTAAGTAAATGCATGATGTACTATTTTGCTTGTGGAACTCAGCAACTTTGTGGAGTTTGTAACAGACAGGATGGGCCGTTGTTGAATGGTCCTCAAATTTCCATCCTCATATGCCTACAGGATTGTATCTTACTTAGGCTCTGAAGAGAACAGTCCATGGCTTCTTTATAACTAAAATAAAGATACTAATACCTTCTGTTTTTAAAAGCAACCAACTCCATGAGTTCAAAACATATTCAGCCAATACTGCCTCTACACAGAAGGAGGGACTCAGAGAAATAAGTACAAACTGGGGAAATAGGGGAAGCTCAAATTAGGGCTAGTCCCTGGAAAGTTTCCAAAGCTTTTGGAGTGGGCTGGGTCTCTTCCAACAAAAAGAGACCCACAGCTGGGAGGAACCATCTGTTTTGTGAGCACCTGAATAAAAAGAGTTATGATTTATGTGGGACACCTATATACTAAAGTACCAATCATTGTCAGCTTTGGTGGGCTTAGGGTCATTTGCCTATTAGTGATTTTTGGTCTCCAATGAGTGGCACATTGCTTAGAATATAGACAGGTCAAGACAAAAGAAATGTGAGGCATTTTTAGACTCTGAATGAGAAGGTAAGTACTGATTTTGAATCATTCTTCACAGGGAGGAGTAATGTGGACCAGGATAATATGACTCACCAACCAAAGTGGACGATACTAATTATCTGAACTCCAAACCCGACCCAAGTATTAATTTTTTACTGCCTTGAAAACAATATCAATGTTGTTGTTTTTCAAATCCTACTGAACCAGTTCAAATTAGAACCAGTCTTTTGAAAAGGTTGGGCCAAGAATGGGAAAAAAAAAAAACCATAAAAGCAAAATCATTTCCATACAAGTATTCTGTTCACGTGTTTGTCAAACACCAGTGTGAACAGAATATATGTATTTCTGTCTGTAATTCTTCTCATTCAGTCCTATTAATTCCTTTGTCAGAACGGCTATTGACCTATTTATTCTCACTGCAAAATCTGTTGGTGGGTCCAGGGTTGTTTTCTGGGCTGTGGAGTATGAATAGGATGTTCCCTATCTTCTAGAGGATTATAGACTTTACACCAGCAGATTGTATTTATGTCCCAACCTATTTATATCTGATGTGTTTGCCATTGTTGTAAAATAGTGTCATTAACTCTTAAATAAGCTGATTAACTATGAAGAGAAAGACCTGCTTCGTTCCCAAGAAAGCCAATTGAATATGCTGAAGGAAGGAGGAAGAGATGATGGGGATGATTAACCTCATTTTCAACTTGACTAGATTGGAAATCACCTAGGAAACACACTTCTAGACATGTCTGGGTGCGGATTTTCAGACATGTTTTAACGAGGAAGGGAAAAACCTGTCCTGAATATGGGCTGCAGCATTTCACAGGCTGGAGACCCAGACTGGATAAGAAGACAGAAGCAGGCTGGGTGCCAGAATTCATCTCTCCCTGATTTCTGACTACGTGTACGATGTGATTAGCTTTGCCACACTTCTTCCTCCACGATGGACGGAATATGTCCCCACACTGTGCGCCTAACCAAATCCCTCTGTTGCCTCAGTTGCTTTTTTTTTGGTCAGCACAAGAAAAATTAACTAACGCAAAGAAGAAATAAAAACACTGCATGCCCATTTGTAGCTTGATCTTCAATGAAAATTCTCAATAAATCAATATACATTTCTATGTCAAACAGGAAACTGTTGTATATGTTCTGTCCTGCATTGGTGCTACATACTAAAATACAGAGATCAGTCACTCATCACTAGATGAAGTGGGGGCTTCTACTGTTTTCCTTCCCTCTGAAAAAAATCCCTTTGTAATTACCACCCCAGTGTGTAGTGGGATTATGTTGCTACATTGTAAATAATTGTCCCACCTACTGGTTTAATAAAAATGTTGATTGGTTGAAGGCAGGCAGGAAGTGTGGGCGCAGCTACCAGACTAAGAAAACTCTGGGAACTGGCAGAGCAGAGATGCCAGGAGATGCAGAGGAAAGAAGTTGAAATGCTGCTGAGAAAAGGTACCGAGCCACCTGGCTGAATAAGATAGGAATTATGAGCTAATTTAAGGATAAAGATTTAGCAAGCTATATGCTTGGGTTTTATTAAACCAGTAGGCAAGACAATTATTTACAATGTAACAACATAATCCCATTACACCAGCATCTTTTCCGATCAAAGATCTCATGATCCTGTCACCCTCTCCCATCCTATCCCTTACTGGAGTGAGTAAAAACAGGAGCAGTAAGAAGACACAGAGAGGGGCATGTCTGTCTGCACACCTTGCCCTTCTGAGAGCCAACTTTCTTATCTGAGGATGAACATTCCAGAAACTCCTCTACTTAAGTATTCAAAGCAAAAGAGACTTCATAGATGAGAACAAACTACCCATGGAGAAAGCACAGAAACTCTCTTGGCTATCAACAGATATCTTAGAAGATAAATATTTAATGTCCTTTTGTTATATGTGTGTGTGCATGTTCATCGTGTATGGGCAGATACATGTGGATGCAAAGCTCAGAGGACCATCTCAGCTGCTGCCCTTCAAGCACCTTCTTCCTTTATTTTTGATACATCATTTCTCTTTGGCCTGGAGTTGAGCAAATAGATTAGGCTGATTCCAGGGATCCACCTTTATCCCCTTCTCCAGCTCTGTGTAGAATTACAAGCATGTATCACTATGCCTGGACTGTGTGTGTGTGTGTGTGTGTGTGTGTGTATGTGAGTGTGTATGTATGTGTATGTGTGTGTATGAATATGTGTGTGAGCATGTGTGTGTAATGTGGACTCTCTGAAGATTGAACTCACATCCTCAAACTTCAAGGCAAGCACTTCACCAACTAAGCTTTCTCTCTAGCCCACTTAGTGTCTTCTTTTGGGGGTTACCAGAACAACAGCCAGAGCAACCACACTAATGCTAAACAGATAAATTGTCCTTACCTTATTTAGAATCTTTGTGTGGACTAAATGGCTAAAAGCAATGGGAGCACTTTGCAGAGGTGAATACAATCCAGGAACTTGTATATATCTTCATTTCTCACCAACTCAGTCTTAGTGAGTGAAGACAAGTTCCAAGGCTTGTAAGACTAAAGGAAAAGAGGCAGGTAGACCCAAGATTTGACAGTGTCATTTATCAGAAGACTTACTGAAAAAAATATGGTCCTAGATGACACCAAACCAGTCAGATCCTCACAATCTGAGTCAGAAAGAAAGGCATATTTGATTAAGTCTAGGACAAAAATGACTTCATCTTAGCTGTTATCGTAGGGTTATCTTAACACCTAAGAGTCAGATGAATCCCTGGAGTAGAGTTGGGTTATAAAACCCCACAAACCATGCTAGTGGTTTTTATTTGTAAATAGATACAGTTTCCTGGGAAACTATGCAGCAAAAATCAAGTAGCATCACTCAGCGGTGATCACGTTAGTTATCACTCAAGATGGCTGCAGTCATGTCTTGCAGAATCTATTCTGTCAGACACTGTTATCTACTTGAGTCATACCATCCTCTGTATTGGGTAGTCAGCCCTGAAACTGGATTTATGAGTAGTCCACTGTAAGAGGAGGCACACGGAAGGAGCAGGTCCCAGATGAGTGCTGACCCCTGTCCTATTTTTCCTCCCCTCACTCAGAAGACCAGCATGGTCTTCCATCCTAGTTAACTCCACCTCCATACTATTTCCCACCTGGCAGCCAGGTGCCAACTGCACCTCTCCCATCACGTTCCAAGGCATGCACCCCATGGGAGAGATTGCCACTCTCACATCTCAGGCTTTCATGAAAAATAGTTGTTTCATTTCTCTTCCAGAGTATCCGGTCAGCATCCCATATGGATGTGCAGCTCTAGTGGAAAACTCAGTCTCCAAAGCCAACTCCATTCCTTCCCTTTCTCATTCCAGTCACTGTGTCTAGCTACGATTATCTTCTCAAATATTTGCTCAGAATCAGCTTTGATTCCTCAAAGGTGCCATTTATTCTATCCCTCCAAATATCTCAGAGCTCCCATGTTTCAGATCTCCATGGTAACTATTAGTTTAGCCAGAGAGACTACTGAATCCTTTCTAGCCTAAACTTTACAATGGCTTCATGGTCAGGCTCCCTGTTTTACCAGGTGTACCTATCAACTCTGGATTCTTCTGAAATGCCAGTCTCTCATTCCCCTATCAGGCACAAACCACCCTGGACATTTTCTTCTTGTTCAAACTTAGCATATTTCTTCCTTCCTCGGGTAGTCAGAGCATGAAAGCCTTTCTGCCTAGTATTCCCCTTCTCCTAGGCATTCTCACAGCCCCATCTCTGCATACATCCGAGCCCAGGCCCATCCCATGTATGCTCTCAGATCACATCCCAACTCTCCCTTGGTCATTATCCTATATTATCTTGGAAGCTTTCACCATTCAAAATTATCACCCATTTTACATATTCATTGCTTACCTCACCCACTATTAGAACATAAACACTAGAAGGCTGGCTTTAACTCATGAGCCTACAACAATGCCGGCATACATAGATTAGGTATGAACTGTGGTTGGCCAAGCAAACCACAGCAGAATTGTGTATCCCTCCTTTCTCCAGAAAACTTTATCTCTTGCCTTCCTATCATGGCTCAAGCACCAGGATCCCAGAAGATAAGCCTTTCTTCCCCATCCCCATGAATTTGCTCAGTCCCTCTGTGTGCCTCCTATTAGCTAGCCCCACCATAGTCCTAGCTAGCTTCATTATTTTCCATCTTTATCTTTATCTATTTGCCTAAGTGAACTAAAGGGTCTGTAAGGACTCTATGCATTTGAACACTTGATCCCTAGATGGTGATGCTGTTTGGAGAGATTATGGAGCCTTTGGAAGGTATGGCCTTGCTGAAGAATGTGCATCACTGGAGATAGGATGTGAGAGTTTATGGCCTTGTTCTACCCTCCTCTCCTGGTTCTACCATCTTCCTGATGCCATGTCTTCCCTGCTGTTATGGACTCCATCCCTCTAGAGCTATAAGCCACAATAAACTCCTTTTTCTTATGTTGCTTTTTGTCATAGTTTGGTCATGATTTCAGCAACAGAAAAGCATATAGAATGGTAAACAGCATTTTCCTCCAGTCCCTTCTCCATCACAGGCTGATTTCATAACACTTACCTTCAAACACTCCATTCTTACTGATAGGTTCACTTCATCTACTCATCTGTCCTTTGCCTCTTTCGCTGTCTTCCCGGTGGGAGAACAGTAGCTGAGACATACATAGTACTTACTCACAGCACACTGGTGCATAAATGAGTCACCAGAAGTATTTGTTACATAAAGGAATAATTAATTATTCTCCAAGATGTATCCGAAAAGCAAGGAGACTCAATGTTATGCTTATAGTCATTACTTGTGTTTTTCAAAACAAGACACAGGAACATGAGTCATAAAAATCACATTTTGAAACAGACATTAGGGGAAAGGGTAAGAAGAGATGTAGCTAATGAGAAAAATGTGTTTTGAGGGGCTCTGGGGCACTCATTGCCTAACTTACTCATTGCTTCTTATGTTTGGCATAAAGAGACTGAGTTGAGGCATCTCTCAGTCTCTCATCTCTTCTTCTAATTCCAGTCCAATGGGACCACTTAGCCATTGGCCTAAAGGCCTACTGTTTGGTTTCAACAGAGGTTACACTGCAGTTGCCCCAAGAAAATTAACAAAAATGCTGCCAAGCAGAGGAAGGAGAGATGGCGTCCAGAAAACAGGTTTCCAATGCAGATTCCAAAAAGAGTAAAGGCGTTTTAATAGCCTCTGTCCAGGAGGGAGCCCCCCCATCTGCCTGCATCCAGTTCAGTGTGTATCGAGCCTGTGAGATCTGTCAGTGACCCCAGGTTAGAAGCTCTCATATGGTACATAACTCATGCAACAGTATCAGTCACATGGATCCACAATATTGTTGAAGGGACAATCAATACAAGTTGATAATGTGGAAGCCATATCGAGCAGTGAAAGTGGAGACTGGGCCTGAGAGAATAGAGGCTAGCTCATGGCTCCCAATAGTTAGCCCCCAAACTAAAATTTCATTAAGATACCATGCAGTTTGTCATAAGTCCATGTGAGGAGAAGGGAATGTATGGCGGACTTCCCAGACAGACTGTTAAATCTGGAAATGCACCCAGAAACTTAACTATCTTCTTCATTGAATAAGGTCTTCATGCAAAGACAAGAAAGAGAGTTAGTCCCCTTCTCGCTATAAAAGAACAACTGACAGAAGCAGTTTGAGGAAGGAGGGGCTTGTTTTGTCTATATGTAGAGAACTGAGGAAAATCTGCCAGTAGCAGTAGGTATCTGCACTGTGGCTTGTTCACATCTTGATGGATCAGGTAAAGTATAGGAGTCAGGCCAGAAGTAAGCCAGGCTATAACTCTCAATGTTAAACCCCTGTGACCCACGTCTGTCATCTATCTCTACTGTATCAGAGATTCTACAACCTTCCCAAAAAGAGTTCCACCAGGTGAGGACCAAATGTTCAAACACCTGAGCCTTTGGAAAGCATCCCAAAAGGTGATGGCTTTTACTTTCTGTCTTAATGTGACTCAGAGAAGCAATGAATCATGCCTGCGCTAGCCAGGAAATGTGTATGGTACCCAGCAAAGAGGTTCCTACCCTTAACTATATAGCAACTCCTTAGGATGCTCAGAATGTCAAGGCCTCAACTGCACTGCTAAAGATTTGGATTTGGGGTGTGGTACAGCCTGGGAACTGAGGCGTTTCACATATAACCAGAGGAAAACCTGCTCCCCTAACAGCCTCGGGTTGAGAAGGTTCTAAAACCCAGGCTTCGGTTTCCCAAGAAGATTCCCTCATCACTCCTTCATACCTTCCTAGAGTTCTTTAATTCAAAGAAGAAAACTTGTCCAGAAGGACCTACTGCATCAGACATTTCCCCACTTAGGTTTTACTGATGCTTTTTTTCTATAAAATCCTAATCTCTTGGGTTAGGCTTTTGAGACTTCTGTCTGCCTGGTACATATTCACCCATTAAATAGGCATGTAGCACTGCTCAATCTGCACACAGTTTTTCTTCTTTTAAGGGACACAGAGAATAAACAGTAAGACTTTATACCTGAATCATTTCCAAACCCTAAAGTGTAATAAAATATAGAAAGGCAGGTATGAGGCTCCTACAGCCTCCAGCTCAGAACATCAGATAAAACTATTTATGCTGAGCCCCGAGTGTGGGGAGTCAGCCTTAGCCTCAGCTAAGAAAAAACTCGCTCCTTCAGAAGGAACAGTGTGAGAGCCCCAGACTGTCTCCCGCCCTCCCTTTACCCTCTACCATTAGAGTGTCTCCGGATCTCCTGCCTCTGCCTTTCCAATTTGCTCCAGCACAGATGCCATTTGTTGTCCTGTCACACATATCCCCACCCCAGAAGTTTTCTATAACCAGCCGCTCCTCGTTCTGCCCATCCCAACCCACCTGCAGTCTCTGTGAACTACAGTGGGCATAAGCTCGTAAGACATAATTGCTGCTCTTTGTGACCCCTTGGCGATGTCCCAAATTTGTTGTGAATCATGACACCCTTCCTTTTACAGTCCTGTTGTTTCACCTGGGCACCAGTCACTGTATTGCTGGTCCTTGAGGACATAGATCTGATTTCCTGCTCCTTTGGAAACTCTTGTCTCTTCTAGAACAGGCCAAGCATTCATTCCCAACAGAGCTAGTTTATAGGAGGGCTTGACCAGGTTGTCAATTAGAGCTTGATTAAGTGAAAGAATTCATTGGCAACCCTTGCCTCAAAACCACATGGCCCTATCATTATCTCCATTTTATAGACGAGGAAACCAAGTGTGAAGCAGATCCTGCATCTTGGCCACATGTCACACAGCTAAGATTTCTATCTATACATGTCTTGGATCAGATTCTGCACCAAACTATATGACACAGATTCATAAAGAGAACAGGTTAGTATTCCCATTTTAGTTTAAATGAATTTGTAAGAGACTGAACATAGATTGAAGTCATACAGCTTGGAGCTATGAGGGTTCAAAACAGATTTCTTCTTTTGATCTCTCAAAAAGGTCAAAATTCTGGTCATGACTGATCCCAAGGATACTCACTGTGTCCTCTCCTGGATATAGTGCTACCAGGGAGGTGCTGGCCGTGAATATGCCTGATAGAATGGTGGGTGGAGAGGGCCAGAGTCTGTCCACTCGTTTCTAGTCATCCACCCCCCCTTCTTCTCTCCATGATCACGGGAGTGGTAGAAATAAGGGAAAGACAAAGCAAGAATTGCCTTGTTCTTGCACTGGGCACCTGCACAAACCTACAGCCATCTACAGAGTAGGTTTAATGCAGGACCGGAAAACAAAAGCACAGAACACATACTCTAAAATTTAAACTTAGGAAAATTCTGAACCTAAGTGGGTCCTGATTACTATTCAGAAATTCCTGGAACTAAATACCCTACTTTAATGTGACCTTCCACACAGAATCATCATGAGAACTTTATTGGCAAGAACTCAGGTACCTGTCAAGCATCTGACAATGATTGGTTGAACCTAGGCCTGTTCAAAGACACTATTTCTTTCTCTATGTGATAGCTAGAAGTAGATGATTCTGTGTCTATATAGATCTTTAAGAGGTTTTTGAGATTATAATATAGTTACATTTCTCCATTCTTTTTCCTATCTCCAAACTTTCTCATATACAACCTATGCTCCCTCATATTCATGGCTTCTTTTTGCACTAATTGTTATTGTATGTATATACATACATATATACATTATACAAATATAATTCTTAAAATTATATTACATAATCTATTCTGTCTCTATAATGTCACTTATATGAGTGTTTTCAGGGCTGACCATTTGGCACTAGATAACTAATAGGCGTGCTCTTCCCCAGGGAGGACCCTCTCCTGCTCCCGTTTCTCTTAGTTGCCTATGATCCTTTGTGTATAGGCCTCATGGACTTTTCTCCATCCAATCTGCTGTGTTCATTGGCGTCATCCTTGTTCAGCTCATATCTGGGCAGTCATGTTGGTGAGACTTTAATGTGTATAGCTTCTAGTGAATATATCTACAAAACACTCCTTTTGTAGATTTTTCAATGGCCACCTTGGGATAGTAATTCTCAAACTTGCTCAAGAAGACATGATACCTGTGTTATGTGGGACTTCTTTCTCCTTATTTCTAAAAAATTTTTCTCTCCCCTTGAGCTTCTTTGTGTTGGCCAGAGACAGCTTAGCCACAGAGTCTGGTGGTCACATAAGTCCGTAAAAATCTCTTCTAAGAAATGGGAGATATAAGTGCATACTTCTTTTGCAAGTGAAAAATAACTTGGCTGAGCAAAAGGAGAAAATGAGATGGAGAGATAACTGAGGGGTGGGATGGAGAACAGTGCCTAGGGAGAGAAAGCATGAAGAAACTTTGTAGGAAAATGTCAGGCAGGAAAGGTCAGTTCTGCCTCAATTAGACCATGTGGGCACCTTGTGTGGTGAGCTGGAAGCAGGGAGATGGTTCTCAAAGACAATGCCAGACACATCCGTGAAGCCAAGTTTTGGTTCTGCTTGGTTTACCTGTCCAAGGATTTCCCTTTCAGATCCCAACCAGTTCTTCTGACCTGCAAAGTACCTGCCTGGAATGTTCTTTCTAGGGACAATTCACATTTTAATAGCGCCTTTTGGAACAATCTTTTTCTTTATCCTTGGAACTTTTCCCCATTGCTGTGTAAGTCATCATCTGATCTAACTTGGGGAAAAGATAATTCCCAAGGGAATTAAAAGAAGATGGCTGACTCTATAGCTTGCCAAGAATAGGATCTTTGTTTCTCCAAACCTGCTCCACTCCATGGTCAAGTGAATATAGTCTGTGCGTAGCCAACATTGTATGAGACAGTATTCTGTTAGAATCATGTATGGTGGTTTTCTGAAATAGCCATCCTGTGACTGCCATTACTAGAGAATTCTCTGACAACTGGGAAGTTCATACTCATTCCGTAATGTCGTACTTGAGCAGCCACAGAGAACCTTCTCCAACTGTCACTTTGGGTTACGTTAAGGAAAATTTTGGACATGACCATAGGAATGATGTACAAACATCCCAGGTAGGATAGCAGATTCTTGGTTGCAGTAATTACCACCAGTGTTTCACAATGTCTCTGGGCAACTGACAAAGCCCTGGCTATGATGGAGAGTTCAAACAGCCGACTCTCCGACTTCTAGCCCATGTCTGAAAGTCCCTGCCTGTATTAGCCTGTTTGCTAGAGTGAAAACACATGGTGTTTCCTGCTTCCTTATCCAAGGCCCTGAGGTCCTTGGCAAGTTCTCCTCAGAATGAAGGTTACCAAATCAACTATGTTTGGCTTTGCACAGTCTTCCTACCTTTTGATTGTTCAGGTATAAGAGAAAGTAAAGAGATAACAAGAGAAGTCTTTACCTCCCCAGGGGAGCCTGGATACCCTAAGAGCAGTGTGTAAAGCTGGTGTTATAGAACAAAGTTATATGTATTTCATGATAGTTTTCATTGTCTATAAAAAATTATTTACAAGGAACGGTGAGTATTCACCACACCCCAGGACCTGTATCGGAAGCCATTGAATAATGAAAGAACCTGTGGCTGGCTTGAAAAAAAACTATTGAGTGACTTCATCAAGCTTTGCCTTACAGAAAAGAAGAGGGTTTTTTTTTTAAGTCTCTGGAAGTCAATACAAGGAGAATTCATTTCTTCAATGTGGGCACCCCCTGACTTAGAGATAAAATGAGCACAGAAGTCTTAAAACTGCAGTTATTAGTCTTTGGAGAAAGTCAGAATGTAGTCTCTCCCTCTCCTCTCTCTCTCTCTCTCTTGCTCTCTCTCTGTGCTTTTCTCTCATACACACATACACACACTCATGCACACACTCATATACACACACTCATACATACATATACACACACTGCCATTACTAGAGAATTCTCTGACAACTGGGAAGTTCATACTCATTCCATAATGTTATACTTGAGCAGCCACAGAGAAATCCCTATATCTTTTCAGAGATGGTAATGATGAAGCAGGCAACTGGACAATACATGGAAGACAGTAGGGCATATTTGTGCCAGAGGAATCCTTGGAGCTCATTGTCTAGTCTAGCCTGGTGAAACTGATAAGCTCTAGGTTCATTGAGAGACCTTGTCCCCCCAGATAAGGTACAAAATAGGAAAATGAATCAGTGCTTGCTGTGAAAGAAAAGGGACATAGGTTCAGATCTCTAGTATCTATAAAATCCATGCGTGATCACATGTGCCTACAACCATAGTGTTGAAATCAGAGGCCAGCCTAGCATAAACAGCAAGCTTTGGGCTCAGAGAGAGACTCTATGTCAAAAAAAAACAAGGTAGAGAGACTGAGGAAAACACCAGACGTCCTTCTCTGGCAGCCAAGTGAATGTCAGAGATATGCACACCAGTACATACTTATGCATATATATTACACACTACACACATATACATACAAAAAATAAATGAGTAAATGTAGGGTTTTTAATTTAAAAACAAATATTGCACAGATTAAAAATGTTTTGTTTTCTACACAAAAATGGTCCCATCAACAATCAGGCATGGTTGGAAGAAGGGCTTGGGAGTTCCACTTTTCCCTACTGAACTACTTGCTACTGATAGATTCAGAGGGTGTGTGGGAGGGAGATGTGTACACATTATCAAACCCACCATCCAACAGCTGCAGTGCTCACAGATGACCCTGGTTAAACTAAATGAGTCACCACATAAAACCAAAACTCATGAATCTGGCAAAGGGGTGGGTAGGAGAAAAGAAAGATTGGTAAAGAGAGAAAGGATGAGAATGCAACGGGACAAGAAATATGGATATTCTACATACATGTGTACATGAAGTTGACAAAAATAATTAATCAGTAAAAAGCATTTCTGGAAAATTTTAGAGACGTAGTAAAAATGTAAATAGTCTAAAGAGAACAAAGTAAGCAGTCTCCTACATCAACGTATGCTAACAATTCTAGTGTACTCCTTGGTGGAGGGATAGAGGTATCCCTTCCTTCAAGGGGTTCCAAATTAGGGTGTGTGTGTGTGTGTGTGTGTGTGTGTGTGTGTGTGTGTGTGAAGACTTGACTGAAATAGACTGCTGTGAGTTTACCTAGCGTGTGTGTGAGAGTTCTCCTGTGGCGAGCCAGAACTCATGTGGGTGAAAGGAAGGGAGATGTGGGGAGAGTTTGGGAAAGCTTCTTCCTAGAATACTTTGAGATCTTGAATTACTTTCTATTGTTCTTACCAGATGTTATGAGGATAGAGACCATCTCTGTCTTCCTAGTGTCTTCTTGGATGGATGCATGCATGCACGTATGCATGCATGGATGGGTGGGTGGGGGTGGATGAATTGATAGATGGATCAATATATACACAACTGTTGGTTAGTCAGATTCTTGGTCAACTCCCATTTCCTCCAAGGAACCTAATTGCATGCACAGAGTTTAGCAATGGTTCTATTTCTCAGGCTGACTCTGTTCTCTGAGAGTGTGGCAGAGAAACTTGTGTAAGTAATGAGGGAAACTAGGAAAAGGCAACATCACAGGGTCTCTTGGTGTCCAGATGTGCAGTGAGGATGCTGCAGCCAGTGACACTGGGGCTCTATGACCCAGAAAATCTGAAAAGGAAAAAAGATACAGCAAGAAAGACTTGATGGGGACAGGCTGATCTGCTCAGACTGTAGGAAACATAGAGGCCCTGGGTAGAAACATCAGAGTTCACTTTCCACGTCAGACCTCCTCCTACACAGGCCTTTTACCTTCAGTCTTTTGAGAGTAAAGAGCCAACTGGCAAGAAAGTTATGAGCCTGCCTCGGTGTCGATCTTACCACTGGGGGTACCTGGTGGGCAGCAGAGATCCCAAACAGCGTGTTCCATTTTCTATTCACAGAGCTAAAGCAGGGAAATTTAAGACACAGCCTTGCTTCCATCCTTCTTCTTCTTCTTCTTCTTTGCTGCCTAAATGGAAGCCAGGAGAGTTGTCCTGTGGCATAAGTGATGTGTGAGGTCAGACTTCAGTTTACAGGAAGAATGGGTCCAGGTATCTGGGTTACAACAACATCTGAGTTGACGTTATCTGAGTCTTTACCCCCTTGCCTTCCACAGGGAGGAAAATTTGAAGGTATTTCTGGCAGTAGGAGGGAGCATGGAGGAAGAGTTGGGGTTAACGACAGCAATACCAAGTCTAGGAAAAGAGACAGTCGTCAAGGAAACCCCTTAATCATGGGACAGATTCCCCTTGAGCTGTTGTTGTGACTATAAAGTTCTTGTTCAACTTGCCACAAGCTGGGAAGTATTAAAAAAAAATCCAAGCAAGAAAAATACAGACTCAGATAGACAGGCTATGTATACAGTCATCCCATGTTGAGGATTGGTTCAAAGTAAGACCTTCTGGATAGCAACATTTATCAATGCCCAAGTCCCTCAGACAAGGTTGTATAGTAGCTTGCTATAGCCTTTGGGAATACTCAAACACCCTTTGCACACAGCTGCAATTTTCCTGGTGTTTTAATTGCAGGTGGTTGGTCTACAGAGTGGAACCTGTTGCTATGAATAGCTGGTCACACAGCAAGGCAGACTCCATCCTACAGCTTTTATAGATCCAGTTGTTCAAAATCTCCCATGTCTGCCCATCAGTTCTCTCCTCTACTTGCCCTCAATGGGACCAGAAAGTGTCCTAATACCATTTGGGAGCATCCTCCCATCAAGAGTGGCTACTGTGGATGCCTTCATATGCAGTATGTCTGTCCTTGAGGTATAGCTCCTTAAGGCCACTGCCACCAGAGTTCTCTGAAGGTAAGCAGGGTACACACCCAGAGGACATGTGTATGTACATAACTACATGTATGCACATCTGTGCATGTCCCCTGTGGTCATGTGTATAAATGTATGTACTTGCTTGATGGGTTCTTGATACTGCTGAGACACTGGCCTACCCTTCCCACAAGAATCCAGTCCCTGCAGACATGGATGAGAAATAAAGTCCTCCAGAGTCAGTACAGAATTCTACCAGGAAACAAAAGCTTCCTGGATTCTCTTAAAAGGGCAAAGTTATAAAAGGCACTGGCTGACATTCTGATCTGTACTTGGCTTTGGGCCAGAGACGAGCCAGAACTCTGAGGCCTCAGCACCGAGGCTCAGCCTTTCACAGTTCTTTTCTATACCTTACCTTGTAGAGGATACTTAAAGCCCAAACCATAGCAGGCAGCTGGAAGGGTCACGGTCCATACCTCTGAGGCCAGATGGGAAAATGTAGACAGAGATTTGTGTCTTGTCCAAGGACATACAACCAGTTCATGATAGAACTCTGACTAGATTCCAAGACCCCCAAAGGCTGAGTCTCTAAAGGATTAGGAACATATCAGTTCTTTGCTCAAGACTGAAATAAACAGCTATAGTGAACAGGAAACCAAATCAGACTCTGCAAACCAGACACCATGATATGCCAAACTCTGATAAGATTAATTTCCAAGCAATAAGAAGATATTAATTAGGCCAAGTCCATTGCCAGCACTATACATGTAACTGGTATGTGACAGGGATGCAGAGCCCCATGTTACACATGAGAAGTCAAGGCAGGAGGAACACAATTAGTATGCTGGAGACTGTGTAGATAGCAAGAGAAGGATACCAAGATTGTCCCAACCCTCCTGTTCCCAAAATCTGGGCCTTGATTCATTATGACATTGCCTTTCCTCAAAAGGAAGGACATAGAGCTGGGTGTCCTCATTTATTCTGGGTCACCATATGTTCAAGTCCCAAACTAAGATATCTTCTTAAGGAAATTGAATACAAAAAGGAAAAAAAGTGTCAGAGAGAAACTGGTGTATGAACAAGTTGTCTGAGATTACTGGTGTGTTGGGGGAGATGTTGTGTGTGCGCATGTGTGTGTCTGTATGTGCTGTGTGTTAAACAGCTCAGTAGAATTCTGGAATTCTACTTAACCACGTCAACAAAATGGAGCTTGCTTTTTTCTAAGTGTTAGAAAGTAGATTTATTGAAGCTGCTCCGACACTATTCATGTATACTCAGGCTCATCCAAACACTTGACAGGCCTGGTTCTAGAAGGCCTAGGGAAATCCAAAGAGCCTTTCAGGGGCCAGTGCTAAGTAAATCCACGGGATTCTTTACCCTCAGAACATCCTCGGCTGGTTCAGTGGCTGGAAGAACCGTGATATACCTGGGGAAGTTATGTTTTCATTATTCTAGCTTCCAAAGACCAAAGTTCTATCCTTTGCCCATACTCAGCTTCTACTCTATTATACAATATCGATTATTTCACTTTTTAGTTTATCACATTATTGACATTGTTGGATTTTTTAATAATTTTTTTAAATTTGTTTTTATTTGCCTTGGTGTTTGCCTGGAACTGGGAACTGGAACTACACACAGTTGTGAGCTGTCATGTGGGTGCTGGGAATTGAACCCTGGTCCTCTGGAAGAGCAGTCAGTGCTCTTAACCACTGAGCCATCTCTCCAGCCCCGACATTGTTGGATTTGATTAAAGGGACATCAGAGTCACATTGCTGTCTGTCCACAAGCCTCAGTAGTAAACCTCAAAGCAGAGAGGACCCCGATGGAGCGCACTTCTTCCTTTCTCAGATCTGCTTCTGCTCAGTCAGGAACTGGACTTTGGGGAGTGCGGAAGAGCTAGAGATCAAGCTTTCTGCATTCAGAGATTCCACACTGATGGGAGAGACACAGAGGGCCGGCAGGCTGCCAGGAAGTCCAAGGCGCCTCCTGTTTCAAGGTGTAGAGGACAGGAAGAGAGCTCAGACAGGTGAGGAAGAGTAGGGAAGAATTTCAGAAAAGCTGGCACACAACTTACATTTTAAGGATGAATGGGGTTATGGCGGTTTCTCAGAAAACTGGAAATCAATCTCCCCAAGGGTCCAGCAATACCACTTCTGGGTGTATACCCGAAAGATGCACATTCGCACTCCAAAGGTATTAGCTCAACTATGTTCATAGCAGCATTATTTGTAATAGCAAGAACCTGGAAACAACCTACATGTCCCTCAACTGAAGAATGGATTAACAAACTGTGGTACATCTACACAATGGAGTACTACTCAGCAGTAAGGAAAAATCATATCCTAAAATTTGCAGGCAAATGGATGAATTTGGAGAATATCCTCCTGAGCGAGGTGTCTCAAACCCAGAAAATCCAAGCTGCAAACCGCAACCCCTGAACAGCTTTGGATCTGAAACACCTTGGACTGGCACCTTTGATCCCACTCCCTTTAGAGGAACACCTGATTTAGTCTTGCTGTTGAGGGGAGGAAACTGGATCTGCCAGGAGTGGATGCTGAACTGAGCAATATTGGGACCTTGGGACCTCCTGCCCTTGCTGGGGAGGAGATGGGGAGAAGAGAGAGTGACTGGAGGGGGTGGGGGAGGGGGAAGGGACCTTGAATAAGGATGTACACAGATAGAAAATGTGACTTTATTCATAATAAAGGATGAATGGGGGCAGGAAAAACAGAAAAGGAGACCGAGGAAGAATGCTCATAAAAGCTCCTAGTATGAAACAGAGAGTCACCAGGTCCCTTTGAGAGTTGTAACCAATCATACAACAGCACGGCTCAGAGGCCGGGGAGTGGCCAGCATGCCCCACCCCACCCCACCCCGGCCCTCAGCTCTAATCTCTGCGCCCACTCCTGGGTCTCTGACTCTTTGGCACAGACCCTCTGCTACAGCTGCTTCTTCCTCCAGACCCATTGGACCTACGGCGTGACCTTGACCACCTGAATTCTATAAGGGTCTGACCTACAGCTGAGTGAGAACACTTCTACCCTGCCCTGAGTACCCAAAAAGCCAGGCCCCAAACACATCTACAAAGTGTTTACGGAAACAAGTGTAAAAATACATCTAAGTGGGAGATGTGGTTCTGGGAAGAGCCAGAGACCAAGCTGACTCCTATGCCGCAACATGGTAGGGGTAGCCGCGGTGGAGAGCTATAAGCGATGGCGGAAACGAGCGTGAGAGGCTGTTGCCAAGTCCCAGCAGTGTGGGAAGAGGAAGCTGGGCCTCGCAGCCATTTGTCCAGAGCAATAATGGACAGCAGTCAAGGGAGGGGCGACACCCCCCAGCCTTCCAGTGTTCTGAAGTTCATCTCCCCCCTTCCTCATGGCCCTTCCCTCTCATTATCCCTTCCCTCTCCCTTCTCTCCACTGTCCTCTATCCCTTCTCTTCCTTTTTCTTCCTCCTCCTCTTCCTCCTCCTCCTCTTCTTCATTGTTCTCTTTCTCCCTGGACAACGCGTCTCTTGGGCCTCTTCTCTCTGGTGAGAAGAGACAGAAAAGGAAGCCTGAGGTCTGAGAGCCCAGCTAGCGGGTATCCAGAAGGGGTGGGTGCTGAGGGAAACACAGTTATTACAAGTCAGAGCAGAGAGAGAGAGAGAGAGAGAGAGAGAGAGAGAGAGAGAGAGAGAGAGAGAAGAGGAGAGGAGAGAGAGAACCATTGAGACAGGAGGCCCAATGAGAGGGCAGAACTTTCATGGGTCTAGAAACTTTCTAATGCTTGACAAATTGGAAAAAAAAAAAACAACAACAGCCTTTCTCTGGATTCCTTTGCCTGAAGCCTAGAAGGGACGCTACAGCCCTTGACAGCAATCCTGCCAGGCAGGAGGTGGCGAATGGACACCTACTGAATAGCACCCTGGGTTTCATCCAGTCTCTGTCTCTCCTATGACCGTCTGCCACCCTCTACTGTGACCAAGAGCTGTCTGTCTTCAGTGAGTCTGCACAGGTCACAGTAACCTGTTTACAGACATCTCGAGTTCCAAGGCACTTTTAGGACAAGGGACTCGGGATGCATCCAAATGGACAGCAAAGCCTTGGTCGGAGAATTTGTTCCTCCCTTTCTATTTATGCCGATGTAAACACTCACCAAGGAAACAAGGCATGTGGGCATGCGCAGCCCTGAAGGCCCCGGGGTGGCTGCAAAAGGCAACTGGAAAGTCACATGTCATAACATTGGAAAGTACATATGCAGCTATTCTTAGGCTTGGAATGTATACACTGTCTGCCTGCCCAGCAGCCCTTGCACAGAGCTCTAGAAGCTGTGGAAGAGCCTGAAGCATAAACAAATCCAGAACTCTCCTAGGATGTAGAATTGGTCAGCAGAAGGAAAAGGCCTGGGGTTGGTTGATGGTTTTATTCAGTGCCTAAGGTAGAACCTTTCTGAGGAGACAAGACAGACTTGGCATCTGTGGATGTCACTGCAGCAAAATAAGGTAAGTGTCCCTGACACTTCATTCATCAACAGACAGACTGTGTTACCAATGAACCACAGAAGTGTCTGGTCTTTGTTCTCTACTAAGTACATCTTTAAAATGAAGCCTGAAAGCCATGTAGTCTTCTCTCTAGATCTTCCAACAGCTCACTGTCATCCCTCGTTTCTGTCTAGTGACCAGAAGGCCACACCCCCAGAATGTCATCCTTGGGGGAATAACTAACCCCCAGAAAGAGATTTGTAGATGAGATTACTGACAATAATCTACTGAGGATCTGAACAAAGGCATATATTTCTTGTCAAATGCATACATGGACTGTTCTCTAGTATGGCTAAAATGTGAGTCCCTGACCATCAGCCTTGGTTGGAAGATGCCTAAGATTAGCTGGAGATGCTATGTCTCTTTTATCTCTGAGGATAATCACAGCTTGAAGTAGATCACTTTGTAGTCTAGGGTGAGGGTGGTTTCCTATCTTATCTTTGGTGTGCTCTGTTTGTGACTTGGCAAATGGTGGTGAATGAGGCTTGGAACCCCCACAGCTAACCTCTCCAGTGTACACTGCCAGAAAGCCTTGACCTTGCTTCCTTTTGGGACTTCCCTCCTCTGTAGGATGGATGAGGAGTTGCCAGATGGGGTTGTCTTCAAAGACCACAGTTTCTCCTCTGACTTGTTGAGACAGCTCAATGACTTGAGGCAAAGCAAGATCCTGACTGATGTGAGCATCTGCTCTGGAACCTGGGAGGTCCCTTGCCACCGCAATGTGCTGGCCTCCAGCAGCCCCTACTTCAAGGCCATGTTCTGCAGCCACTTCCGTGAAAGCAGGGAGTCCAAAGTACAGTTGAAAGGCATCAACTCCACAACCCTAGAGCAGGTCATCACGTATGTGTACACGGGAGAGGTGCACATCTCAGCTGCCAATGTCCTCCCACTGATGGAGACAGCTGCCATGCTGCAGTACCCCAGGGTGTTTGAGGCCTGCTCATCATACCTCCAGAGCAGGCTGGCCCCCAGCAACTGCCTGGGCCTGGTCAGACTCGCAGAAATCTTAAGCTGTGAAAGCCTTAAGAAGAGAGCCAGGGAGGTGGCCCTGACTTGCTTCCCAGAGGTAGCAGCGTCAGCTGACTTGATGGAACTCTGTGCCGTGGAGTTGAGAGGTTACCTAGGAGATGATGGACTCTGTGGAGAGGAGGAAACGGTGTTTGAGGCCCTCATGGCTTGGGTCAAGCATGACCTCAAGGCCCGGTGGCCGTATATGCAGGAACTGCTGCAGCAGGTCCGCCTGCAGTACATCCACCCAGCTTTCTTCCACCATTTCATTGCCAATGATGCCCTGCTCCAGGCCTCCCCTCAGTGCCAGGCCATCCTGGAGACGGCCAGGAAGCAGATATTCTCTTTGTACAGTCCCAGTGCTCAGGACTGCAAACTACCATGGCATACCCCCCCAAGAAGCTCCTATCAAGACTTCCTCCTTCTCTTGGGGGGTCGGAAGGACAATCAGCAGACCACCAGGGATGTCCTGCTCTACAGTGCACAGACTGGCCAGTGGCGGAGCCTGGCCAAACTTCCCTCACGGTTGTACAAGGCCTCTGCTGTCACCTTGCACCGCAGTGTCTATGTCCTCGGGGGCATGGCCATCAGTGAGGGGAGAAGTCTTATCAGCTGTGGTGTCTATATCTTCTCTCTGAAACTCAACCAATGGAGGGCGGGGAAGCCCATGCAGGCAGCCCGCTATTCCCATAGAAGTGCCACCCACAGGAACTTCATTTTCTCCATTGGGGGCACTGGAGAAGGACAGGAACTCCTGGGCTCCATGGAGAGGTATGACAGCATCTGTGATGTCTGGGAGAGCATGGCTAATATGCCAGTGGCCGTGCTCCACCCTGCTGTTGCAGTGAAGGACCAAAGGCTCTATCTTTTTGGGGGTGAGGACATCATGCAGAACCCTGTACGCCTTATCCAGGTAATCAGCTGGTACTTCTCATCATTTTAGCACCAAGTGCATGTGTGCACACGCAAACACTCACACATAAAAATCTTCATAATAGAATGGCATGTACATATACATGTATGTCTTCAGTCATGTGAACATGCATTCACATGCACAGATATAACAGCATAAGTATTCATATATGTGTATATATACATGCACACACATAATCATATACAGGTATACTCATATAGGCACATGCACATATAATATATTGGGTATACCTATACATGTGCATGTACTTAGTCATGTGTACATTCATTCACATTAACGTGTAATTAACAGTATAAACATGCATACATATATATGCATGCACATAATTATAGGACATACTCATATATGCATGCACACATATATAACATACACATGCAGGCATACATATATACAAACATATATGCACACATACATACACATGTATACACCCATAGGTACATGCATGTGCATGTATGTCTGTTTGTATACTTGCATGTGTATGTGTACTTGTAGGTATATGCATTTGTATGCATATGTACAATAGCACATACATATCCACAGATGTCATAAATATGTATGTGCATATTTATGCAGTCTTGCATATCCAGATAAATATGCATACTTGTATATCCATGCAGGGTTATGTATATCTATACACTCTTATTTATAATGGCATGTATGTATCTATGTACACATGCATATATATACCTATGTATATATTGTATATTTATGCAGACATGTGCACATATACCTACACATATGCCATCTATAATAGTATATGCATATGAGAATACATGTATGCTTGTGCGTTTATATATGCCCATACAGGCACACACACATACACATAGACATGTACATTGCATGCACATAGTATGCACACAAACATCCACACATTTACCTTTTGCAAGAAGTGAAGAAAAAAACTTCAATGTCTTTTGCTTATGAATTTTTATTGTGAGACTAATATGAAGTTATATCAAATACACTCCCCATCCACAAAGAGCTATCTTCTCTTGAAGAAAAAATAATCTAGAATTTCAGGCTGAAAATTAAAAATAAGACAGAAGTCTTATAGGACATTAGTGATACCATTAATCTTCACACCTCTGCCAACAAATTCCCTGGAGCCTAACCTGGATCAAAATCTCTTTCCATGGGATCCAGACATCTATACTTTACAAAAATCTCCAGGAGGCTCTAAAGCATGGCTAGGTCTGGGAACCTGAGCCTTAAATGATGGAGAAAGTCATTTCACTAACACGGTTTCTGAGAAGTGTGATAAAAGCCAACTTCAGAATACCATGTGTTATCCAGCTTCATGCATGCTTCTTTCAACTGCTCCATAAATGGCAAGCTTCTCTTTACTGTATAGAAGACCCCAAACCATAGACTCTGTTCATCCATATGCCTTATATTGAACACTGGCCACTATAAAGGCTCTGGATACCTGAGAGGAAATAGAAAATTACATTTAACCTCCAAGTTTACAAGACAGTTGCAATTCAGAATCTGAAGCTAAGAGCTCAAGGGATGTCCTAAATTGGACCAGAGGAAATCACAAAGAACATGAGGGTCCAGAGGACTATGAAGAAAATGCCATGTTTGGCTTAACAGAGGAGGAGAGCTGTTAGATAAGAAAGAGGGAAATAGGAGTGGATGATAAGATGCTAAAACGAGCAAGTAGCAAAGAGCCTGACTGCCAGAGAAAGACAGCCTGAGAAGTCAGTCATCTACAGAGGGAGAGATGGGTTCTGGGTAAGGGTCCTTTGCATAAAGGCCCAGAAGAAAAGAGGAGGCAAGTGCACTGCCTGAGGACCAGAGAACACGGCATACAGTCGCCAGGCAGAGTAAGGAGGAAGAAAGCTGAATGCCAGACGATAGCTGGGGAGGGAACAGGTGTTACCCCACGTAATCATCATCATCCCCTTCCCACGCTACCCCAGCAACCTCCTCCACCCAGATGCTGACTCCAAACCCCTCCTATCAAAATTCTGCAACATTTCAGAAGGGCCTGTGGAAATGAAGCTGTTACAGTTGGACTCCGTAAATCTTATCAAGAAACTGAGATGGTACCTGAGAGTAAGGCGCAGAGAGCGCATCAGAGTGTTCATGTATGGTGGGGAAGCAATCAGATTTGTAGGTTTTGCTCCCTCTAGACCTGTGGTTCTCGATCTGTGGGGTTCTAGAATGAGGCTTCTGACCAGGACTAGCCCCACAATCAGACCTGCCTGTCGCTGCTTATCTAGACCAGCAATCCCAAGTCCCAAAGAAACACGCAGACACTTATATTAATTTCATGCTGTTTGGCCTATGGTTTAGGCATATTGCTATCTAGCGCTTTCATGTTAATTCAACCCATGTCCATTAATCTGTCCTGCCATGTGGCCCGTGGCTTACCTATTTCTTTACATGTTGTTTCTTGGGCAGCTGGATCTCATTTCCCTTGACTGTACCCTCATTCCCCTAATCTATGCCCCGATTTTCCCACCTACTTCTAAGGTGCCTGCCATAGGCCAAAACTGTCCCTTTATTCACAGCATAAAGACATTCCACATCATGGGGTCATGACCCCTAGTGCAGTCGAATGACCTTTTCACAAGGATTTTACATAACAGGTATCCAGCATCTCAGATACTTACATTATGGTTTATAACAGTAGCAAAAATTACAGTTATGTATTAGCAATAAGATAATTTTATGGTTGGGAGTCACCACAATGTGAGGAACTGTATTAAAGGGTCCCAACATTAGGATGACTGAGAACCGTTGCTCTAGATGCTTGTCGAGAAAGGACTGGAGGAGATCCGGGGGGAGGGCTGGGAGATTCTCCCAGAAGCCCAGGCAAAGGGTACTGATGGCTCAGACACATGGTGCCCTGGGTTACTTTCGAACCTTCTTCCTGCAGCCCATATTCCTCATGGCCATCAGGAAGACCTTCAATGCTTCCAGAAAAAACACTCTCAATCCCACCAGTGGCTTAAGCTGGTAGAGACTCAACTCTGATCCTCAAAAGATCCACCAGAACATTTCTGTGGAAAGCTAGACCTCCTCCCACCATCCCTGACTTTTTCTGAATACAGTCGACTTCACACCTCAAAACTGTCACCAATTTCCTAAGAATAAAATGCAGAACTCAAATGAACTTCGAGCTAGCAGAGAAAGAAATGCGTAGTGCAGCCAAACCAAGACCCACACAAAGGCAAACAAACACAGAAGTGTGAGTGATCCTTTTGTGGTACAGTTAAGGAAAGCCAGGAGTGGGTGGAAATTTTTCATTTCCATGCTTTTCTTACTGGGCTAGCATCAGCTTTAAAGTAGACATTCTACTCACTCAAATACAGTTTCAAACGAATGCTGAGGGTCACTTACAGAGCAGGCTGGGTTTTCAGGCAGCGTCAGAGGAGTCAATACTTTTTTTTCCAGCACTGTCTTTCAATGGTGTCACTGGACACAGTGGTTGGCCCTTCTACCTGACCTTTGTTGTGCCTCTGATTCTGGAGGACATAAAACAAATCTCATACCATGAGGGAGCATCATTTCTTACCCGGGTCAAACATGATCTTTATTACCTGGCTACAGTCTCTCTGGGGTGCTGTGAGGATTGAGAGGAAATGATAAATGTGTCTTTGAAAGCACACACCAAGCTGAGGGAACAGAAGGAGGTCAGGAGGCCTTTGCTTTCTTTCCGAGGATCCAACTTCTCAAAGGTGTGTGTCTCCAGTGTATTTTCAGATGAAGCCATGGGGCTCCCCAGTCATTGTGACTATATACAACCTCCTCCGGGCTTCAACAGGAAGAAGGGATAATGTAGATCCAGAGGGGGCCTTGGTCTCAATATCCATCAGGGTACCATAAGCCAGCTCAACAGGTAAAGGGATTTACTGTGAAAGCCTGACTGAGTTTGATTCCCAGAACCCAGGGAAAGTAGAAGAGAATAGACCCCACAAAGTTGATCTCCGGCCTCCACACATGCCATGGCTTGAGTGTACACACATACACACATGCCCACAATAATATAATTTTTAAACTACCAGGAAATGCCCTACCCCCGCAACAGGTCCATGACACTGTTGTTCAAAAACATGGCCTCTGGATTGAACCAGAAACTATCATTTCCACTCAGTCTAGGTGTGCAAGTGCGCTTCTGTGAGCCTCAATAGTCTAACCTGAAAAATGAAGAAATAGTGGCTACTTGATAGATAAATTGTGAATGTCAGCCTCTTTGTGCTACTTATTTTTAAAATGTATTTTTATGTCTATGGGTATTCTGCCTAACATATATAATACCAGTGCATCATATGGATGCTGTGGACCATACATCCTGGGTCAGAAGAGAGAAACTAACTCTCTGGAGCTAAAGACATTTCTGAGCCACCATGTGAGTTGCTGAGAATTGAACCCAGAACCTCGGGAAGTGCAGCCACCCTCCAGTCCCTATTTATTATTTTAGAAACAAAGTCTCATGCAGCCCATGCTGACCTACCTATCTAGCCAAGGATGACCTTGATCTTCTGACCTTCTACCTCTGCCTCATGATTGCTAGGAGGGCAGGTGGCTCCAGTTTATGTGGTCCTGGAGATTGATGAAAGCCTCAATACATGCCAAGCAAGTACTCCACCAACTGCCCTACATACTCAACCCCAAACTGTTATCAAATGGTAAAAATGAAGTCTTTGCTAAAGCTAGAAATTATATTTTATATGGAAAGAAGTTTCACTGGCAACTATTATGTCATCTTTTTCTGTAAACAACTATATTGTTTCATCTTTCCTAGGTGGAGTCCACACTTTATCGCTTGTGCTAAATCTTGCCTGTTACTAATTAAATGACTTTTGATATTTGAATTTTTAAACAGAGGAAATCTACAGAAGAGGGAATTATGATTCATTTCTGAGTATGGCAAATGAGTCTGTCTTCTCCTCTGTGAACTGTCTTCTCATTTTCCTAATTCCTCTCTGGCATAAACTGTTCCAAAGCGTTCCTTACATAGCCTCAAACTTATTCTTGGTTCTCTGACCCTCTCAGCTACACAGGAACATTTAGAAATATAAACACGATCTAGAAATAAAACATATTGGAAAAATAATTGGTTTTTCCTAAATACCCAAGTTGCTCCATTTCTCATTAAAATAATAAAATATCTCAAGAAGGTAAGTAAAATGCCTGTCCCAATGTAGAACTCTTGGTCCAGTTAAGAGAAATAGAGTCATTGGTTTCATGGAGATCACATGACTAACTTCCACTACATTCTTCTTTCTGCCAGCAGGAGTTCATTTATTGATAGTAATACCTACACTTTGAAACCTGAAAAGCAATAGAAAGAAAAGATTATTTCTGACTCATCCTTGTAAATGACCACTTGGGCCAGTGAGATGACTCTGCAGGTAAAGGCATTTGTCGCCAAAACTGCTGGCTGGAGTTCAAATCCCGAAACTCACATAGTGGAAGAGAACAGGAGCCCAAAAGTTGTCCTCTGTCCTCCACACTTCACACACACACACACACACACACACACACACACTTTCATAAACAACTACCTTTTTTCTCTCTAACTTTAAAAAAGTTAACTTTAAAGTTTGGTATCATAACTCTGTTTCCTCCTCAGGTTTACCACATTTCCAGAAACACGTGGTTCAAAATGGAGACAAGGATGATCAAGAATGTGTGTGCCCCCGCAGTGGTCCTGGGGGAGAGGATTATCATCGTGGGAGGTGAGTAAACAGAGATTAACTGCTCAGGAACTAACTTAGCAGGTCCAGGGGAAAATGGCTGCTGATAGGCAAGTGTTATTCTACAGGCAGGCACAGCCATCCTCTGAGGAGAGTGTGGAAAACTGAAAGAGCTATTAGCCTGGGTGCTTTTCTTTGTCTCTCTACAGAAACAAGGGGCAGAACTGTAGGCATTCTGCAGAGCTGTTGCTGTGATAAAATGTATTATGTAGCTAAAGCTGGCAGGATTGTTCCAGGCACATGAAGAAGAGATATTTCCTGCTGTTAACACTAGGTATGGTGGCTCACACCTACAATCTGAGCACTTGGGAGGCTGAGACAGGAGGATTGTCACTAGTTTGAACCCAGTCTGTGTTACATAGTGAGTTCCAGACCAGACTGGTATGAGACCCCCCTTCTCAAAATGATAATAATAATCCTGATAACAATGGCTGCCAATGCATCATTTCTCTGTAAATGCATAATATATTATGGTTAAGAGGTCTGGTTTCAGGGTCTAAGAGACCTGCATTCAAATTCCAACTCTACCATTAAGTGGTTATATACTTTTTTGCAAGTTAATTATCTGTGTCTTAGTATGTCAGTAAAATAATAACCCTTAAAATAACTGCCCAGTAGCCTGCCATGAGAATCCATTTCTTGTTCCCAAAGAAGGTCTCCTTCCTTGAGTGCCTATGGCTCTTGGGTCACATAGCAAGAATGAAAATATCACAGGCCTATAGAAGCTACTGACAGGCAGGATCTGCCCCTATTTACAAATACTTACATGGCTACCTAAATTTGGACCAGAGCCAGAGAGATCCAGATGCCAGACCCAGCTCTGCCACATGCCAGACTGCAGCAGGGTACCTGGATGAGTCTCAGCCTTATGTGGGCAGGGAGCAGAAGCATTCTTTAACCACTGACCCACAGTCCCAGGTGAACTACCCACAGTTGTTTGTATGTTATTTTCAGGTTACACCAGGAGGATTCTCGCTTATGACCCTCGGTCCAACAAGTTTGTCAAATGTGCAGATATGAAAGACCGAAGGATGCATCATGGGGCCACGGTGATGGGGAACAAGCTGTATGTAACAGGTGGGCGGAGGCTGACCACAGACTGCAACATTGAAGACTCAGCCTCCTTTGACTGCTATGACCCTGAGACAGATACCTGGACATCTCAGGGACAACTGCCTCACAGACTCTTTGACCACGCATGCCTAACTCTCCAGTGTATACCCCACATGGCCAGCCTCACATGAAGGCCACAGGAACCCATCTCAGTCAAAACTCTGTGACACAAGAGATTGCAACCCAGCTCTAAAGGACTAGTGCTTAAGGAAGACAAAACTACCACTCTCGAAAAAGTAGTCTTTAAAAAATAAAATACCAATGGATGCTTTTTAAAATTCCATCCCTACCTCTTGAACCAATGCCAAAAATGTGCTATTATAACTGGGGAGGTCTGTAGCCATTCCTCCTAATGGAAGTAGAATTAACTACTTGAGGCCCAAAGTGTGTGGCATAAGTCAGAAGATGCTTCCCAGAGGAAATAATTCTAGATACAGAGGGACACAGACACACACATGGACATGAACACACACACACATTCCCAAGTCATCCTTAATATCCAGAATGGGAGGGTTAGCAAAAGAGGACACTCAGAATCACTCAGGCCTGGTGGCAACATGTCAAACTGTTGTGACTATATCCCTGCATTCTATAGATACAGCACATTGAAAGTAGTCTCAGTTCTATATCTACCTAGGGTCTACAAAATTATCCTGCAACAAAAAAACATAAGAACAGATCAAAGTTTGTTTCTTGTGCCAGGTGATCTTTTAAAGGTGCAGAATTAATTTGGGGTTTGATTTCAGTGTTATGAGGATGGATTTTCTGGGGAAAGCCATTAGATCCCTCAGCAATAACAGCAACCATTATCCTCCAGATGCCAGGGCTGACCCTCCCCTGAGGTCCCTTCACTCCCAAGTTCCCCTCATACTCAATGTCAAGCCCATGGAAAAGCTGAAGTGCCCATGAGAGGCTCTCAGTGAAGCCCGGATCATATGGTCACAGGGAAGACATTTGGAAACGTCATTGAGCCCCATTCAAGATGGATGCACAGGGGTTCCCTGAGGTGAGGTCCAGAGTTCTCTATTTCTGAAAAGCATCCTAAGTTGACCCTCTCACTCAGCCATTGTGGAGAACTATAGTCCTGCTCTGCCATGTGCATGAAGCTCACCATGTCTACTCTCTTCACTTCCTGTCCTGGCGATCTCAGTACAGAAGCAAAATTGTTTGTCACACACGGGAAGAGTCTGGAATAAATTTTGCTATCCTGTGTTACATGATGTAGTGTCTCTTTCTCCAGCATTACAAAGGCTTCTCCTTTATTTATGGTTTCACCTCAGGCTTCACGAGGTAATACCATGGTCCAGGGACCCTGTCTGTTCATTGGCCCTGCCCCTCAGTCTACACGCTGCCCACTTCTCTAACCACTTCATTTTGAAACAGGGTTTCATGTAGCCCAGGTTAACCTCAAACACACTCTCTAGCCTTGAATGTCTGATCCTCCTGCCTCTACCTCTCTCGTTCTGAGATTACAGGTACGTGCCACCATTCCTGGTTTATGCTTCACTGGAGATCAAACCCAAAGCATTGTCCATGCTAGACAAGCATTCTACCAGCAACCCTAGCCCTAATCCATTCTCTTTGAAGTCTCTTTAGTTAGGCTCTTGGTCCCATCTCTCCTTGAACATGAACTTGGAAAGGTACCTAGTGAGGCAAACACTGCCCAAACAGTCCCATTTCATTTCCTGACCACAGGGACTGACCACACAGCACATCACTGCCCTCAACCTTGATCTACTTTTCTCTTCTCACTTCCACGATGCCTCTTGCTCCTGCTTCTCCTCACTATGGCTTAATTGTCTCCTCGTTTTCATGACTATCAAATGAGAGTATGACTGAAGTCTCAGTTCTTGGGCCATTTCTTCATCCAAGGGCCTCTCTCCTTGGATGATTGCATTCACAAAATACATGTAATTGTGTATTATTCTTTTCTGACATTTGCAGGCACCAGGCATGCATGTGCTCATACATGTGAAGATAAATGCATATACATAAAATGTGTATATGTGGTATGTAGTATGTATGTGGTGTGATCTGTGTGTGGTATGTATGTGGTGTGATGTGTGTGGTGAGGTGTGTGTGTGGTGTGGTGAGGTGTGGTATGTGTAGTGTATATAATGTGTGTGCATGTAGTGTGGTATAGTGTGATCTGTGTTAAAAGATAGGTCATCCCCCTGTTTAGAATTTTCTCAAGCCCTCCCAGTTCACATAGGTGAGCCTCAGAGACTGGTAGCGTTCTTCAAACCTCACCGTAGGCTCGCCACTGCTGCTGACGTCATCCGCCATCATGTTTCATCCTTCATTAAGCAGTAGCCACACTGCTTTTCAGAGCTGCACATCCCAGGCATTCCAAGCAGCCCCTGCCCCATGGTAACACTTGCTGTCATTTACTCCTTTTTCCAAGCTTCCACCTAAAAGGTGCTGGCTTTGCGTGTGAGAAGAGACACACACACTACCAGGGCCACACGAGAGTTTATTCAGGAGAGTTGCCAGGCGAGCACAGGAAAAAGGAGAGAGGAGGAGAGACAGACTGCAACATGGTGTCTCTCTTTGAGAGGGTGGGCATGGGTTTATGTAGCCACACCTAGGGGCGTGCCTTCCCTACATGTCACATCCTGCTAGAGACACATTAGCCACTACATACCAGGAAATTTTGTTTCACCCAGAGCCATGTTGGGTTCACCACAAAGAGTGTCAAAAATCCTTACTCAGATTCCCTTCTCAGATCTCCTCAGAGTGTCATTTCCTGATCACCTTGCATCCATCCATCAGCTCATCCTTCTGGTGACATCCCTAAACAGACAATGTCCATCCATCCTCATCTCCTGGATCATCTCCTAAAGGAGACTAAATGAAGCCTTCCATTTCTCCCTATATCCTTCCATGGACAATATATACAGCTGTTTTTCTGTTCATGTTACTGTCCAGCTTAACATGCTTCAGAATTTCCCAATCTTTCATCTATCCTCCATAGCCTTCAAGAATCCTATAGCACCTACCTCACTCTTTGCCATGCTCATCACTGCAACTGCCTCAGTTTCCCCACCTCCCTCCTTCTTCCCTTCCTTCCTACTCCACCCCCAGGTCTTTATATGTGCCGATAAAGGTCTCCTAACTTCACCTGATGTGTCTTCAGTTCATACTTTATACCGCAGACTAAGAGGCACTGCATCAAGGAGGCTCTCTGGGGCTTGGGTCCACTCTCTAAATGCCTCCATTGTCTCTTATAGTCGCCTTAGGACTCCATGGTACTTAATGCTGATTGTCAACTTGACAATCCATTAGTCAAACCTCTGAGCATATATGTGAAGAGCTTCCAGACTGGATCGAACTGAAATGATAAGACTTATGCTAAATGTAGACACCAGTAGTCCTGAACTGACTAAAAAGAATGCCAACTGAATGCCAGCATCCATCCGTCCATGCTTCCTGATTACAGGTACCATGTGCCCAGCACCTCCTGTTCCTGTGCCCATGACTTCCCCACCATAATGGGTTGGCTGCACCTTCAAACCTTCCTCCCTTAAGTGGTCTTTGCCAGATGTATTGACATAAGAAAAGTAACTGATAAAGACCCTCATCGTATCTGTAATGAACTGACGGACCTGCCCCCTCTAATACCTGTCCTGCTGTCTTGTGCCTTCCCAGGGCTCTCCTGGTGGCTGAAATATACTTTGTAGATGCTCCAAAAACACACAACAAACTGAAGTGAAAGACGTGAGATCCACATCATCTGTCTCTAAGATCTCTCCGTCTCAGAAGAAAGACCATGTAGGTATGGATAAATGACCAAGCTCCACAGCTAAGCATCCTTCTCTCCTCCTCTCTGGCTCTCTTTCTCACCCTGAGTTGAATGTGGTAGGTTCAGGTGGATATGACATGACCTGGCCAGGAGCCTAGATACTGAAATACTTTTATGAAAGTCTGGTTTCTGGAATAGGAAAGTCATGCTTTTTGTAATACCCTGTAGGGGACATGACTTTCCCTCTCCTCTATCTAGTTATGAATAAGCTGCCCTGGGCTGTGGTTATTCAAAGTTCATCTATATCTCCCTGGCGGACAGAGGAACTATGTGAACCACTTCCTAGAGTCATAAAGAAAGGTGACATGCCATAGGTCAACTCTGAGTCCAGACGCCATCATGGAAGGGGCATCTACACATGTACACATCTAAACCTTGCTGACCAAACTGCAAATCCAAATTGCATTGCAAAGCAACCCTCAGTATACTAACAATCCTTCCAGTCTGCAGAGATAATTTCCATCCAAACTGAAAGAGAAAGATGGTTTGAGCACAAGTCCTCCTCGGTCTCACTGGCTGAGTATAGCCTCAAAGGCCATAGCTGAGGTCCAAGTATATTTAGCTGGCATCAGTTAAACTAAAAGTTTTAAGTGAAAAAAAAGTTAGTGGCCTAGCTAACCATCTGCACAGACAGCAAGAGAAGCAGGAGATGAACCTGGCCAAGAGCTAGCAAGGGAATCATTGAACATCTACCTCATCCCATGATGGAAGTGAGCAGAGAAGAACGGGGTAGAGGCTGCCAGAGAAAAGGCAGTAGCAGAGGAAGAAACTGAGTCAGTGAGTGTGGGCAATAGGAGCAGGGTTAGAAGGGAGGCCAGTCCTCAGGGCTGGGCAAGGTCTACACAGCCCAATTCCCAGTAGATGTTCAGAAAGGAGGTCTGGCTGCCCTGGGGTCACCATCACACACATGATTCTGAGTCAGGCACCCACCAGACACTGTGTCATGGACCCCTCCCACACAGACGCTTCCTGCTTCTCTGTTCATAAGCACCAGAGGCTCCAAAGTGTCACTGACCTCCAAGACCTAGAGTCACCCTCCAGAAAAGTGACCCCTCTGCAGAAGAATATAAAGTCTTTTATTAATTTTTTTTATTTAAAATTTTTTCCCATACCCACTATTCCCCTCCCTCCCCTTCTCCCAATCCTTTCCCAGCCTCTCTCCCCACCCACAACCCCCCATCCATTCCCCAGAGAGGACAAGGAATCCCAAGGTGAGTCACTTCTGTCTGGCATATCCAATTGAGGTAGAAATGAGTTCCTCTTCCAAGAGTTAAGGCTGAGAAAGGTGTTCCCCTGTAGGATATGGGTTCCTAGATGTCAGTTCATGTACCAGGAATGAACTCTAGTTGTACTGCAAGACGCTTCACAAACCATCCACGCCTTTTGACTGTCATCTGCATTCAGAGGGTTTAGTTCCTTTCCATGAAGGTTTCTCAGCTGTCATTTCAGAGTCTGTGAACTCCCGATAGCACAGGTCAGCTGTCTCTGTGGGACTCATCGTGATTCTAATCCCTTTGTTCATATAACCTCTTCTTCCTCTCTTCAGCTGGACCAGTAGCTTGACCTAGTGTTTAGCTATGTATCTCTTCATCTGCCTCCATCAGTTGCTGGATGAAGGTTCTATAAAGTCAATTAGGGTGGTCATTCATTTGATAATGGGGAAAGGCCAGTAAGAATATAAAATTTTAAATACCTATCCCTTATATCCAAATTCTCAAAACAGGATAGCCCGACTTTAACAAAAATATGAATGTCCCAGAAAACATCCTGTGTCTGAATTTACTCTCACACTTTATCCTTCCTGGGATTTAAAATCTTCCCAAACCCCATCATATGCCGTACCCATCATGCCCCTGTGTCTTATCACACACTATTCCCTCTGCCATGATGACTTTCCTAATGGGAACTTTCTCAACCTTCATCTTCTCTGTTCTGTGACAGGTTCAACAAACTTCCTACCCAGCCTTTTCCACACTGTACCATTACAGGAACCGATTTTGTCTGTCTGTGTGTGCATATGCGTGCATGCAGGTATTCATGCAAGTATACAAGTCAGAGAGAGAGACAAAGTTGATCTAAGTGTCATTTTTCCTAAATCCTCCAAATAACCTTGCTTCCTGAAAGAGGGTCTCTCCATGACCTGGAGATTGACTGGCCAGATAACAAGCTGCATGGGACCTCCTGTCTCTACCTCCATCTGATCCCCAGTGCTAGGATGGCAAGCATATGCCACCATGCCCAGCCTTTTACAGAGGCACTGGGGATTGAATTCAGATCCCTGTCCTTCCAGGGTAAGCATTTTACCAGCTGACTTACCTTCCCAACCATCCAATAACAAGATCTTCTTGATATGAGTTGGAATAGAAGATCTTCACGGGCGGGGGGGGGGGGGCAAATCAGAGTCTTAGTCCTTAGTCCTTGGAGACCAGGCTCACTAAATGCTTGGCAAACAGATAGTGGACAAATGAGCAGATGAGGAAGTGCATCAGCCTCCAGGGCAAGGGATGGTCCATCAACTCTGGAACAGCAAGGACTTGATTCCCAGGCTGGTTGGCTTAAGTGAGGCAGGAACTCTCATGATGTCTGACCTTTAAAACTAATCAAAGATGGGAGACCACTTCTTGTTGCCTGTGCAAAATATAGAACTCTCAGCTCCTTCTCCAGCTCCATGTCTGCCTGGATGCTGCTACATGGCCATTATCCATGATGATCATGGACAAAGACCTCTGAAACTGATGGCTTTATCCCATTTTACCACTCAGCTTCAGAGAGAAATGGAAGCGATCAGAACTATGATTGCTCATAGGAAGTCATTATCTCAAAAAGAAAACAGACACAAGGTATTTGAACGGAACAGGCACTTTGGCTTAAAAGATGTCAATATTTCACTGGAACGTAGAGTTCTGGTGAATATGCATGAGACATCTCAAAACCTTGCTCTAGAAAAGGCCAGTACCAAAGCAAAATCAGAGAAAATGGTTCTCAGTGACCAATGGAAACAGCTCCTCCAAAACTACAAGGAAGAATAGCAACTTCAGAAATGGGAAGAACCGTAAGAAAAAGCTAAGCGAGGTATGTTTAAAGTGGGTCTCTACAGACCTGCTGCACTTGGCTTCCTCAATACAGCCCTGAGGAGTCTTGAGAGCTGAGCTCAAAAAGACTTTCATACAATGGACGGATTGCAAGGTCAAAGGCCAAAGACCATATGGAACACACTAAGATTGATAGTAGCAATGTTCTTCAGACAACACAATCTAGCAAAAAACAAACTTCTGAAAAGATTGCACAGAGAAAAAAAGGTTGTGTAGCCCATGATATCATCAGGGAAAATGACTAGATCAGCTGCTAGACTCAGCAGACCAAGCAGATGGCACAAACAGTCTGGTTTGCCACAAGAAAGCCAGTCACAGAGTTGCTGATGAGACTGAATTTGAATATTAACGTGAGATATACCTTCCAGTGGAACACTGGCATCTTTCAAACCAAAGTACTTGTTCCATTCATGTACCTCACTGTTTTCTTCTGAGATAGTGACTTCTTATGAGCAGTCATCATTCTGATCATTTCAGGGCTTTATCCCATTTTGCCACTTGGTTTCAGAAAGATGTAAAGCCATCAGATTCAGAGTGGGGCCAAGTCAAGGAAGGCCTGCTAGAAAGGTGGAGACCAAGCCTGATGGGGGCATTCCCTCTAACGTCCATGGTGAAGGAAATAGTGAGGATCTACAGACCGGTGTAAAAAATGGCATGGATCTGGGTGGAGTCTTCCCAGAGATGGACAGACTCCCTAAGACAGTTCCTGAAGAAAGAAAAGAAAGCAATTCCTTTGCAGTTAAGCATTGTGTGTTTCAGCCACCGGGTGGTCTAAAGACACACCCATAGAAGTGGCAACGCTTTCTTGATACCCAGTTGTGACCGGAACCCTTTAAAACCAGAAATCCTTAAAACTCAGGATGCAGCAAATGAGATCTTGGTACAAATATCTAAAACTTGTTTTCCCATCACTGTACAGCAAAAACCAAATAAAGTATGGAGCGCTTTGGATTCTCCAGCAGTCTGTAACGTAGAGTGTGGCTTAAATCAAAAGGAACTATCTACTGCAAAATCCGATGTCCTTCCGGTGAAATGAGTCACATCACTTCTTGTCATGGAGAACAAGACTCAAATGCCATAGACTGTCCAGCCCTAAGCAGCACCAATCCCCGGAGTCTGGAGCCAGCAATATCTTGCTAGACATGTCTTCTTTGGTGGTGACTTCGTCTTCTCACCTCTGAGGCCCTAAAATAAAGCACACCAGGAGGGTTTTTAACTTAATTCCAGCCTTTTTTTTCCTTCATATCATTAATACTCTGATACATTCTTAAGTTGTGGGAAATTTTGAAAATTATGCCTTAGTATTCACTTCTATTTGATCCATTTATATTGTATTACATACTGTTTTGATGTTTAGTGTTCATCAAGACACACTTTGGTGGTTATACTGTAAATACTGCCGGTTATGTAAAAATATTAAATGTGAAGCAAATAAAGTTTTCTGGATTATGAAAAAACTGATCGAAGATGGGGGTAAAAAGAGAACTCAGGAGTTAGAACACTTGCTAATGCACAGATATACATACAGGCAAAAGACCCATATGCATAAAATAAAAACAATTTTTAGGTTATTGAAGATCTGAGGATAATGAATGTCATTCTCCAATGTACTAGAATCTGATGGGGGAAAAAATGACAGCTTTGCACAGAGACTCCTACTCAAGACCAGCTGAATACGACTGATCCCCTGAACCCCAGCACTCTGACATCTCACTATCTCCTTGAATCATTTTTTCCAGAGAATCCCTCCTCTAGTTATCTAGACATTGGAAGGCACTGAGGTCTATGTCAGCCTCTGGGACCCTGACTATTACTGCTTCCCCAAAACAGCCAATGATGTAAGCAGCACAATGTAGAGGATGGGAACTCAGGAGCAGAGGATCCGGGCTCCAAGTCCAGCTCGGCTCCACACTGGAGGACAGTAGTTTCCCAGATGCTGCCTCTAAGCCTCACAGTATACATCTGAAAATGGAATGTTTAACCCTGAGGGGCTACCACAGATAACGAGCCTTCCTGGATCATTGAGTTCTGCCATAGAAAGGCAATGGGCATGGTTCATGTCTTTTCTCTTTGTTAATTTATCTGTCTACCTGCCCTTGTTATGGGTTTGTCTATACAATCTCAGTGCAAAAAACTCCCTGATTACTTTTACCAAAGGTTAGCAATTAGCCCTGCTGATAGAAAGTCCTCCTCAATTTCCATAGCTGCCCACATCACAGTTCCTCTAATTGACGATCTATCTCTGATTATTATCACCCCTCTGCTCGGGCATTCATCCAAACACTTGTTTAGGAACTCAAATAGTGCTCAGAATCCCCTGTGTTCCATGCATCATGTTCAGTCTGGGAACCACAGAATACTCTCTCCCCAGGTGCTGATCGATACACTGAGCCCACAGAGCAATGGAGTTTATCCAGCATGCTTTGTTCAGACAGAAAAAGGACAAGGAAGCAGAGACTGGAGTGTGGTACCTCTTATTCAGGGCTGTCTTGGGTCCTTAGGTATGACACTCACTCATTGCCTAGGGCTACATTGATAAGGTACACAGGTTGAGTGTTTTAGAAGAATTGAGTGGATTCTTTGTGGTTGTGGAGGAGGAAGTCCCAAACCAAGGTGTTACAGGCAATGCTCCCTGCACAGGATCTAGAAAAGGTCTTTCCTGCTTCTTCTTGTGCCTCCGGGAACACTCAGTGTTTGGAGCTGCAGGTTTCTCACTCCCTCTGGCCTCTGCCTCATATACATGGCCTTCTCCTCTTGAACCATCTCTAGGAAGATGTTCTCATCAGACTTAGGGTCCTCAATGTAGCCCAGCATGGTCTGTTTCCTCCTTTATGCCTTCAAAATCTCCACTTCCAAACAGAACCAGATGATTCTGGACTTCTATGTGGACATGAATTTGGAATGGCACAACTTGACCCACTGCAGATATCCTGTGCTCTAAGAATTCTTGATGATCTTCATCCCACTTTGCCCCATGCAGCGCTACCAGAACAATGAGTCATCCCACCATCTCCATGATTATCGGGGGCATATTTTCTGGATCCCTCACTTCTACCAAAGGTCCTGGCACCAAGAAGCAAGTGGTCATTAAGTCATTTTACAGACTCAAAGGACAAAAAAAAATGGGTAAAAGACATAACTTTCAAACTACTTCCTACATCCCCAGTAGTTGCCAAATGTCCATTGAGAAAGAATTAGAGGGACAGTGAGATGCTTCAGTAGGTTGAGGCTCCTGCCGTCAAGTCCAGTGACCTGAGTTCAAGTCCCAGGACCCATATAATAGAGAACTGACTCCAGGTTATTCTCTGCCACACACACACACACACACACACACACACACACACACGATAAGACAGACAGACAGATATAGATGTAATGAAAACATTGTAGGAAAGAGTTGGGGTCTGTGAGAAGTTATAGGGTCCAGCATGTGGAATTATCTAAGAGGACACTATTTGCACAGTGTCACCCACCACATCCTGCTCTTATCTTTCCACTGTGATTCTTTGGGGTGACATAATGTCGGAGTAGAATTTAATGCAGGAGGATACTGGGGGGTGGGATCCATTTCTGAAATGCTGGCTCTCCCGCAAGCTCACAGGAATTCCAGAAACTCATTCCAATGCCATTTCATTCTCTTCATGTGGGGAATTTGGCTTCTGTTTTCCCTAAAGATCTCCACAAGTCTCTTTTCATTTTTGTTTCACTTATTTGATTGAATTAAAATGTCAAGGCCTATGAACCCCAATTCCCCAGTCACCTTCCCAGAATAAGTCAGTGGTTCAGAAAATGAAGCTTTTGAGCCACAGCTGGGGATTAAAGAATCCACAATGATGGTAACTTAGAAAGACAGAAGCCTGGAGGTTTGCCTTGTTCAAAATCAGAGACTGTCTTTGCAGTTCCCCCAAAAGACTCATCATCCTGACCCATATGCAGAGACCTGTGGGAAGGACTGTGTAGGGAACTGGAGAGAAATCCCTTTTGTGTAGAAGGTAGAGCCAAGGAACAAAGCAGGCCCATTCTTAGCAGGACCTCAGAGGTGGGACCTTTTGTCCTGTGCTGGCAAAGGAAACAAAATGAGTCCCTAACTTTGAGTGTGTATTATTTGGCTTGCTTATCTGAAGGGGGAAAGAATACTAATGTGTTTGAGGGGACTATGACTTTATACCTAGAACCAAGACCACTCACTAGTGGCTCAACACAGGGGTGACAATGGTGGAAATCTGCCCTGAGAAAATCTTGCTGATTTACAGCTCATGTAGCCTGCACCAGGCATGGTGAGTCACGGCACCCACACACACCTGTCCTTGGCTGCCCTGTGGAAAACAGTCCCCAACCTCTCTCTACATTATTCCCCTCCACCCTCCTTTCTTCCCTTCATACCTATTATTATTTACTAGTCTATTTTATTTCCTGAGTTTAGGTAGTTGACATATGACCCAAGCAAGTCACCTCACACAGAGCAGAGCAAGCCTGCCATGTTCACAAGTCTGTTTCCGAGCTTCGGAAACAGAGCGGGCCATCAGGAAGTGAGTGCCGCATGCCAGCAAGCACACCAGTGCAGATGCTGTGAGCTGAATTTGAAATATTCCTCCACAAGCTCATGGTTTGAGTTCCCAACTTGTGAAAACTATTTTTGAAAGCCACGGAGCTCTTAGAAGACAGGATATAACTGGAGGAAGTGAGCCACTGGGGGAGGGCCCTTGAAGGCTCTTACCATAGTCTCTGCTTCCTGGCAACCATGATGGTACTGAAATCTCTATGAAACTATGAGCCAAGATCCGCCTACCCTTTCCTGAGTTGATTATGTCAGGTATTTTGGTCACAGAGACTAGAAGGTAAATAATACACCAAGCATCTGGGACGCAGCACAATTGAGAAAGGAGGCTGGAAGCAGGGTAGGAAATTTGTTGAGCCATTAGTTCAATCTCTAGTAGCCACAGAAGAAGAGCTCAAAGAAATAGTGTATGCCAATAATCCCAACACAGGCAGAGACAAGAAGTTCCTTGAGCATATGTTATATATATTTATTAATATATATAATTAATTATATATATAATTAATATATATTATTTGAGTGGCCTACAGTTTATGGTCTGTGGTCTGATTGCCCCCAACAAAGGCTGTTTCTCAAAGTCAAGTCTGAGAACTCAATAACTGTTCAGTTCCTAAGGCTAGGTATCTCCACTGGTCTTCAACATTTCCTGGAATCCCAAAAAGGTAGGCTCTAACACCTATGAATGCATGAACTTGGCAGAAAGAGCAAAGGCTAGTGGGTAATGAACATAAGCTCCCTTCTTCCATGTTTTTAATACAGGCTGCCACTGGAAGGTGTGGCCCAGATTTAGGGTGGGTCTTCCAATCTCAAATAATTTAGTTAAGAAAATGCCCTCAAAGGTATGTACACCCAGCAGCTTCAGGTTTAGTTAATCCAAATGGTTGACAACCAAGAACAGCCAGCCATCACACTTGGGGTTTCACGGGCAGCAAAGGCAGTCAATTAACAAATTCTAGTTCAGTGAATGTAGTCATAAGTTTCTGTCCTGGCCAGAAATTCTCAAATACCGGCAGCCACTTCCCCAGTAATTGACTCAGACTTTAATATTATAGCAAGTGCTGGGCCAGTAGCTCAAGCGTATTACTATCTAGTTCTTACGCTTAAATTAATTCTTAGGTATGTTTAGCCACATGGCTTGGTACCTTTGCTCAGTCCAGCCTTCTCATCTTGCTTCCTCTGCATCTGGCTGGTGCCTGCTTCTCTGCCTTTCTTCCCAGAATCCTCCTAGTCTGCTCACCTCACCTACACTTCCTGCCTGCCTATTGACCAATCGGTGTTTTATTAAACTAATATGGATAATAAATCTTTACAGTTTACAAGAGCATTATCTCACAAGTGAGAGATCCCATTTGAAAAAATTAAGGTAGAAAGCAATTAAGGAAGGTCTCCAACACCAACTTCTGGTCTCCTCGCACACATGCACCACATATACACATTCATATACCTAAGTCTAGAACAAAAAAAAAAATGCAAGGGTCCTCAAGAAGAAAGCATCTGTAGCTCTCCAGGGGAAACTTAATCCCAATGAAGACTATTCTTACAAGAGATAAGAGAGAGTATGAGTGACAGCAAAGCAGGGTTGTGTGGGAATGCTAAGCCAAGTTTGTGGGAAATTATTACAGCAGCCACAAGATGCGCATGCGCGCATGCACACACAGACTCATAGGACGTCTGTGGGAACTGGAAGACAGCCTGTGCCTCAGCAGTCAGCCCTTATGCCTATAACACTGAACACACCACTCCCTTCTCTTCCTTACAGTGGAATGTGATAAAGGACAGAGACACCTGAGCTTTTGTTCCCTCACACAAGTTCTTTCCCCACTCAGATCCTTCCCATAAATGAGACTGCGCCATCATCCAGCCTTTTCACCCTTCCTGGGTTCTGAGACAGAAACCTCTGAATCCAGGTCTTCAAATGTCTCCATCTGTCACAGGATGGTGAGTGTTTGTGCTTGTTGTCAGTTTCTCATGGGACACTGAACAGTCCCTACCTTGGTCTTCCAATATGAAAGAGGTCTCTAGGCAAGTCATTCAGTCCCTCAAATAAATAGTTGCCAAAGTTATATCTTATCAATTAGGATATTCTCTCCCCTTACTCAGGGGTTCATGAGGGAAAAAATAATTTATATTTATTTAAATATAAATATTTAAAACCAAAATAGTAACTATGGAGTTAGGCCTATGGTGGTGCACATTATAGCCTTGGCACTCAGGAGGCTGCAGCAGAAGAATTGTTTGGAGGTTCAAGTCCAGCTTGGGCTATATGGAGAGTACCAGGCTGAGCTACATAATGAGATCCTGTCTCAACTAGCAAAACAAAGCCCCAAATCTATAAATGGTTGAGACGGTAGCAGATACAGATGTGAAATGCATAGAGACGGTGGCAGCTACAGATGTGAAATGCATACAGATGGTGGCAGATACAGATGTGAAATGCATAGAGACGGTGGCAGATACAGATGTGAAATGCATAGAGACGGTGGCAGATACAGATGTGAAATGCATAGAGACGGTGGCAGATACAGATGTGAAATGCATAGAGACGGTGGCAGATACAGATGTGAAATGCATAGAGACGGTGGCAGATACAGATGTGAAATGCATAGAGACGGTGGCAGATACAGATGTGAAATGCATAGAGATGGCAGCAGATACAGATGTGAAATGTATAGAAATGGCAGCAGAAAGAATGGGAAGGAGGAGAAATCAATGGTTCACGGTGGTGTTGGAAAAGTGCCATCATTTCTCACCCACACTATACAGTAGCCTCCTAATTCTTCCCTCCTGGGTCCTGCTATGGTTTAAAATAGCAGGGAAGCTTGCTATAGCGGTTTGCATAAGAATGGCCTCCACAAGCTCACTCATACATTTGACTATTTGGTCCCCAGTTGGTGGAACTGCTTGGGAAAGATTAGAAGGTATTGCCAATGTTGGAGGAGGTGTGTCTCCTAGGTTGCAAAAGCCCACACCATTCCTGATTAGATCTCTCTGACTCATGCTCATGGATGAAGAGGTGAGCGCTCAGCTACTGCTCCACCATCACACCTGCATTCTGCCACCACTGTTCTCTCTACCATGATTGTCATGGACCCTAACTCTTGGAAACCATGAGCTCCAAATTAAACACATTCTTTTATAAGTTGCCTTAGTTATGTTTTATTTCAGCAGTTGAAAAGCAACTAAGCAACTCGTAGTTTGAATACTTAGTGCTTAAGGTATTATTTTGAAGGTTTGGAAAGTTAGGATCTGGGTGGCAAAAGTGGGTCACTAAGAGCAAGCCTTTAAGGGACAACCCACTCTGTTTCCAGCCAGCTGCTCTCCTGTCTCATCTGCATCCATATAGACTATCTCCACCATATGTTCTAACCATGATGGGCAGCACTGCCCCTACAGCCACGTCTCCCTCTTTGATGGACTTCAACCCCATGGACCTATGAGTCATAATCATTCCTTCTATACATTGTTTCCATTACTGAGTCATGACGACATCAACAGAACTGACACAGCTCCGTTCTCTTCTCCTCACTCACTCTTTCCTGGCACTGGGATCATCCAGGCAATTCCAGCAGGAACGGGGAAGAAATAAACCCACTTATCTGATGATCTCTTCCTTATGTAAGCCCGCAACTATTTTCTACCTCAAAGATCCCAGCTTTGATTCTAGACCCATGAGAACTCTTATGTGTGGAAGAATAAACAGTCTCCATTTGATTAGAGTATGGGCTGGTTTGAATAAGAAATGTCTCCCATGGGCTCATGTACGCACATGGTTCCCTGGTTGGTTGCTCTGTTTGCAAACCTTTAGGAGGTTGAGACCTGCTGGAGGAAGTATGTCTCTGGGGGTGGGGTTGAAGGTTTAGTCTCACCCCACTTGTTTTCTCTCTATACTTTGAGGTTGAAGATGTGATCTATCAGCTTCAGGCTCTGGCCACCTACTTGCTGCCATACCTCCTGATAGTGTAGCTAGCATATCTGGGACTATCAGCCAAAATAAACTTTTCTTCCATAAATTGATTTTGGTAGTGGTATTTTATCATAGAAATGAGAGCAACTGAAACAGATTCCAAATGAAATGGTAGCAAAGGACCTATCCTCTAGGTACCCAATAAAGGCAGTTTTCCTTGCTGACCCTACATCCCTCTTTTTTTAACAACTCAAAATGTTTTTCTATCTGCCAACAAACAATGCTTAGCTATTAGCTACAGCTATAGATAAATAGAAACAGGTACCAAATAGTTTTGATGCTTTGCCTCCAGCTCTTCATCCCACAGTGGACAATATGACCCTTCACATTCATGCCTAAGGCACAGGACACTTATCCCATAAAGGCTTGTTCTCCATGGATGTGGCCAAGGCTTCTGTTTCTCAATAAGTCTTCAAGGAAATACTTTTGCCCTCAAAATTGCCCCCTTTTCTTTGTCTGGAATGACAATTTATTCCATTATTCAGTGACTGGAAATTCATGAAATTTTGTGGTTACAGCAAAAAAAAAAAAAAAAAAAAATGTGTCACACACAATTTCATATGCCCATGCAATGGAACAGAGAAGACCTGACAGTGGAAATTACCATTTATCCCTGAGAGTCTAACTGTCCTTCGGCCCTAATTTTGTCTTAATATTTTTACTCTTAATCAAACACAGTGTTGTTGTTTTTTAAAGATAATTAGAGATAAGACTATATAAAGATAATGGTCAGAACTCCGTAGCATCCTGAATTAGTTTCAAGACTGAAATACTCAAATGCAAATGTAGCCTTTTCTGAGTCATGGGGCTGATGGGGCATGAGAGACCAGTTGATCCAGTCTACAGAGGCATCATGGAGAAATGGGAGCATCAGTGACGCTCAGAAGTGATCCAGTGACTTCAGGTGGAGAGGAATGGGACCCTGGGAGATTCATAAGCTATCATCTCATGTGTATATATCATCTGCCCAGGACCCTTGAGAAAATTGTAATCATAAACGTAAAAGTTCATTATTGGCAACAATGGCTCCAAATAAGTATTCTTCTATAGTTATCACTCTGTGTCTCCCATGTCAAAGTTCATTTAGCTTAGGCAGGCCAAGGACAAGGGGCTATTTAGAGAAATCTGCCAAGCACATCTTTTCTATACCATGAAGACCAACAACACAGCAAGAAACTATGAGATGAAATCAGTGACAGATCTCCCCAAATCATCCTTGACCTTGGTTTGGAAGAAGAGGAGAATTAAAAGAATGAATCTCGGTTCACTGTCTCTCTCTCTGGAGACAGAACAGAGAACCATCTTGGCTGGAATAATTTCCCTTGGCTATAAGAACCTGAGATCTTTCAGGAGACCATGCTGTACCAGGTGAAAGTCCTGTCTCACATGCTTAATTTGGGTGAGACTCAGATCACACCAGTGTGGGTTTAGGGGTCAGTTGCCTAATTGGAGGAGTAATCAGTACCTTGGAGAATGTCAGCCAATGCACTCCTGACACCACTTTCAATCTTACTGAATCATCTCCAGACCCTGTGACTGGATGATTCACTGATCTTTGGGGTCATGACTATCAGGTGCTGTCCTAGAAATGAGAGCTAAATTCTTAAGGGGAAAGAGATCCTTCAACTGGAACTTTCCCAGAAGTTCAGTCTACCAACTCTTTGGTTTTCCAGAGACAAATGAAAGACACATTAGTCTCTTCCATATCATTCTAAATAATTGAAAGAGGAGAACAGAAATCAACCAGAAAGAAGTAGGGGAGTTATCTGAGAAGAGACCAATCTGGAGCCTCCATACTCAGCTGAGTTGAGAACTTCTAAGACAGATTACCCACGCTGCAGGGGCTCCCATACAACTGCCTGAGTGCCACCCCAGCCATGTGCCTGGCATCTCCCATCTAAAGGAATGCTGGAGAGAATGAAGTGGAAGCCACAGTAAACTACTACACTCAAAGGTCATCATCCATCACATTCACAGTATCTTGCTAGCAATACTGGTTACTCTGACATGGAAGAAAACCATACCAGGACATGCCAAAGTTTGGAGATGGTTTGTCCCCAAAGGGTTCATATGCCCACTGAGGTGGTTTTCAAAGGTAGGACCCTAGATTGAGGTAACTAAGCCACTGGAGAGATTGCCCTTGGGAAGAATTCATGTCAATCTCCTAGGCTAAGTTACTTCTCTGAGAATTGATTATAAAACCATCGAGTTCAGCCTCTTCCACACATTATTTTTGTCTTTGCCATGATATAACTGTGGTGAGACAAACAAGACACCTGTCATCTTTGACTTTTAGTCTCCAAAAGCTAAACATACATTGTTTCTCCATCCCTTTCTCTGTCCGTGTGTCCGTCCATCTGTGTGTCTGTCCGTGTCTGTCTATGTGTGTGCCTGTGTGTGTGTGTGTGTGTGTCTAGCCTCAGGTATTTTGTCATCACAACAGAAATTGGACCAGTAGACATGAACCTCAGAGAGTAAGGATATCAGTGTGAACTACCTTGGAAGAACGGTACCCACATCTGGGTTGAGAGTCCAAGGAGCTGGCCAGAAGTACCAACTGCCAACAAGTCTGTTGCCAGGCTGGCAAACCCAAAGGCCCATACTCATGCTATATATAACTCGATACACCTCCTTAATCTCTTGTTATTGCCCTAGGAAAACATGCAGGAAGACAGTTGCTGGGTCAAACTGTATGGACCTTTTTAATGTTGTCGATACAAACTGGAAAAAAAAATGCCCATAAAGAAAACACTAATTATCAACCTCAGTGAAAATCCATGAAGACTCCATGGAGCTCACACAGTAGATACTATCTCTGGACAAATTTCTACAGATTTTTTAGGTTACAAATTCTTGCTTTGATTTTTACTTTGATTTTTTTTTCATTTGCTTTCTTTTAAACAACATAACAAGATCAGTTAAGAGCATCAGTTACAAGTAAGAGAAGCCAGCTTTTCCCTCTTTTATAGAGACATAATATTTGTACATATTTATGGAGGACAGAATGACAATTTTATACATGTGTACTGTGTGTGGTGGTCAAATCAGGGTAAAGAGATCTTCCGTTTACATCTATCTCTTCTATCAATACAGTAGGAAGCATTTTTTTTTTTATGCTTGGAACTTTCATCCTCCTTTCTAGTTCTTTCTAAATCTATCATAGATGTCATTCATCGTAGTTATTTTGCTGTGCTATAAACACCAGTGCTAATCCATCCTCTATATCTCAGTGTCCTTGATCTGCTCCTCTAGCCTCCTCTTTATGGTAATTCCATCCCACTCTTCTATGAGTTTGATGTATTAATCCCTACAAACTAATAAAAACATGTGGTATTTGGGTCTGACTCACCTCACTTAACATACAAATTCATCCATGTTAATATAATTATAGTACTGTTTTGTAGTAAATGATACTTTATTTTGTGTGTGTATCACGTTTTCCTTATATTTATCTACCAATAGGCACCTTGATTATATATTGACTATTATGAATGGTGCTGCAATAAATATAGGCATGCAAATATTTTCTTGACATAATTATTCCTTTGGATATATACTCATTCCATAGCTAGATTGCTGGCTCATATGATAACCTCATTTTTTTAAAGGAATTCCAATATTGTTTCCTATACTAACATTTATGTCCCCACAAATACTGTCTGGATTCCCTTTTCTCTGCATCTTGCCAGCACTAAAAGATTGTCTCTTGGCTTTCAATGCTAGCCATTCCAACAGGGCTGAAGCGATATTGTACTATAAGTTTTCATTTAAATTTCCCTAATGATCAATGATACTGAACTTTTTTTTCCATATTCTTAGTCATTTATCTTCAAGTCTTCCTTTGAGAAATGTCTAGTCAAATCTTTAGGCTATTTTCAATTGGATTCTTTCCTTCTTCTGGCTGTTTGTGCTTAGATTTTTTTTCTCCCCATATATTCTGGATATGAATCCCCTGTCAGAAAGAAAGCTTGTGTTCTCCTTCACTCTGCACAGTGTCTCTTAACTCTGTAGGTTATTCTCTTTGCCACAGAGAAGATTCTCCATTATAAACAAACCAATTAACTAATTTTTTGCTATAAATTATGGAATTGAAAGAATGCCAGATAGCTCATGGAATCTGAAGAAAATGTTAGAAAATATGGTTGAAAACGAGCCATGGTCAAAACATCAACGGGACTCTAGCAACAGGACAGATGGTGACCTAAAGGTTGCTGTCACTAGGATGAATCGGTTTAATATTCTATCCATCCCCTTGGTCATGTGTCTAATTTTGTGTAACATGGTACAGGAAGGGGTCCCTTGATTCACCGACACAACACTTAGTTGTGGGGGGGGGGAATAAATTACTGTTACAAAAAGGTAGAACAAATCCTAGATAGCTAAAGAACATAAGTGTCGGCTTGAGACTTTAAATTTGATGGTTCCCAAACCTGTAATCTTTTCACTACATTAAAAGTTCTTGCCTCTTTAATCTGGGTCATCATCTGTTCTACTGGTTGGTCTTTAGCATAAGAAGGTCCGCATTCTTGGCGTCTCCACCATGGACAAGCTAAGGAAGAACCTCTTTGGCTTAGAGAAATATTTAATACCATAGAAATGGAAATAAAACGATGGAAAAAAGACTCTTTCAGCTTGCCCACTGAAATAATCAAGAGGGAAAAGATAAGGCAAAACAGATCAACCCCTTGGCCACGGGTTGGCAAACATTTCTGCAAAAAGCCAGGTAGCTAATAGCTTATGTTTTTCTAGACCACATAGTCTCTGCTGTAAATGCTCACTCACCACAGCTGCTGTGGGACATTGATAATAAGGAAATAAATGAGCACAGTTGTAAGCATGCAAAAAAGTTGATGTATAAAATCAAGTGGCAGACAAACTACTTGGGGCCACAGTGTTGAGTCCCATTTTAATCAAACTACAAGTAAATACTAGCAAAGAGACACTAGGTGCTACAATGTCAGGAAGCTCAAGCTCCACGGAGAAGTCAGTTGGAGAGGAAATGAAGTCTCATCAACAGTCCAGTTGAGGCCCCCGTTTATATCAACCCATAGTCATTTGAAGGCATGATCCTATGTAGAGCAGCCCTGTCCAAATACATGGCCCACAAATTATAAAATAAAATAAAATTGGTGTTTTAAATCACTATTCCAGGACATTCACTTTGTCACTTGATTGTAGATGACAGAAACATGAAGCCAAACAATTTTCTTCTTTAGTTTGGTTGGAGATAAATAATTATAATAAAATGTTAGGAGCTGCATGTCATTAATAGCAACAATTGCTGTAATTAAAACTGCGTGGACAATCTATGCAAGATAGAAACTTCTGAATCACTTCCCACCCAAATCTCTTCTAGTAGGATTAGAGTGACCCCAGCAGTATTGTAAACAAGTGTCCTATAATTCTGATCATGAACTAAAATTCTTATTTGCAAACTCAATAGGGAAACCCTACACACACACACACACACACACACACACACACACTTCTTCCCCTATATCCCCAAATTACCTTTGATTTGAGCCCTAATAATTCAGTGTGGGCTATTGTAGCCTCCAGTCTCCTTAGGTCTCAGGATTAGGAAATTCCTGTGTCAAAAACCTCAGCAAAAGAAGATGGTAAAGCCTGGGTCCCTATGAATTGGTAGTTTAATCTAAACTGAACCTGAAGACTTAATTGTCTTCCAATTTTAGAATCTTAAAATATCCATGATTGCAAGATTAAAGATCTCTGTCTGAAACACAGTATGAAAACGTTTATAATCTTCCTTCAAAAGGTGAATCTCAGACACCTTGGGGATTTTTCTGGATTCTGTCACAGACAACAGGTCCTTTCTGGAAGGCAAAGCTGCTGGGCCCCTGCCATTATCTGTAGATAAAATTTCAAAGGGCTAGTCAGTGTTAGTGGATGAACTCTGGCTGGGGCTGAATGTCTCGGGAGATTTTCTTTGAGGAGCTCAGATAGGAAAACTGATTTACAGGCACAGGAGTGCCCCAATTCTGCTTCAGTGACACACAAACAGGGTCACAATCTGTGTGTTCTTTTCTGCTTAAGAGCTTATTTGGGAACAAGAAAAATAAAAACCTAAGAGTTAATTGGTGATCTCTTGACTGCTTCCCACAGTCAGTCCAAAGAAGCAAATACTATTTAAGTGGCTTTTGATGTGTCTTTAGTGACATGTTTGAAATTTTTATTTTATTTTAATATTAATGCATATTAATTGTAAAAATAAGACATTTTCATACATGTATACAATGTTATTCAATTGTGTTCTCTTCAACCCTAAAATATTTATAATTCCAAGACTGAAATTCTTTGTTTAAAATTGTTTGGCTATTACTCATTACCCACTGGCTCAAATGGGCCTTCCAGTTTATCATGGCCATCTTACAAACGACCAGCCAGCAACTTAGAGTTACAAGAGGAAAAAACCTAGAAGATTGAGAGGAGAGGAATCCAGTGAGATATCAGGCTGGGCCATGGGATGTATACTAAGTCTCTGGGTCCCCAGGCTGGAGGTACCAAACAGAAAAGGAAATGGGTTCTACCCCAATGTGGTGAGGCATTCTCTTATAATCTCAGCATGTTGGAGTCAGGGGGATCTATGGTCCAAGCCTGCCAAATAACAAGGTAGAGGGGGTGAGGAGAGAAAGTATGTGGAAAAATGAGAGAAGAGGAGATGAGAGAAAGAGAGGGGGGGAGGGGGAGAGAAGGCAGACGGAGGGGAGGGGGCACCTGAGGTTTCCCCTCTATCTGGCTAAACCTTAAGAAAACTCTCAAGGCATCTGTCCTGAGAAGAACTTTCTAGACCTTTATGGGAATTCATTAAACGGTAAATAGGTACAATAATAATATCCTTAAAAAGTTTAATCTTTGAGACCAGTTAATATAATTGCTCTCTTCCTGTTCAAAAACTGGTACTAGCACTCATGTGGATCCAAGGAAGGGTTGAGAGGGAAAGGCAGATCTTCTACTTAGCATCCACTCAGGACAAGGCACTGTACTGGACACATTGAATGGATGCTTCTGTCAACTTCCCAGACAAACTACAAAGACGTTAACCATTCCCATTCTATATGCTTGCTCAGTATCAGCAGACAGTGGTGGGTTTAAATTTACATCTGGTTGAAACCAAAATCTATAGTCCTTTCATTATGGCCACCATAAACCACAAATAAGTTTGAGCTTGTCACTTCAATGAGAAGCAAAGTACTAATTGTGTTAGTATTCAGGGAAGGTTTATGAATTATCAACCATTGAGCTAAATCTGTCACTTATTGACTCTTCACTCCAACCCTGTAAATGGCTAATACTGTCCTCATTTTGCTAGGAGGAACCTGAAGTGGAGCCTTTTGCTTGGGGACACTCAGGGAGATTGCAAAGGTTTAAGCCAGACAATCTGATACCAAACACCGTCGACTTAAGCGCTGCACATTGCAAGCTTATTTTAGTTTCAACCAGCCATAAATAAAAACCTGTTATTGCTCAGTGTACTAAGAAGGGCAGACAGAGTTTAGCTACAATCCAAGGGGTTGATAAACTGAGAAATGCCTCTTTGCCAGCATCTGGAGGTTACTGAGGGTTAAGCACCACCATGACACAGACCAGCCTGCAATGTTTTCCCCCTTAATTTTCTTCCGTGGCTCAAAAATGCAATCAGTAATCATGAATTGCATTTAGTCAATCATCTCTGATGTTCTTACAGAACACGATGCTGTTTCAAACCTCCCGTGACTATGGCTGCCACGAGACCCTTTCCTACAGGAACACCACCCTGGCTCTCTTCCTTGGGACCTGGAAAATGTTTCTGGCATCTTGGCAAAGATGAGGAAATGGAGGAAGGAGCTGAGGCCTGGCGTGCAAATGTTTACATATAGACTGTGCATCAGGAAGCTGTACTCATGAAAGAATTTAATTCCAAAAGTGGAACCAAAGCCTTTCAGAAGTCCTCTTTGCCTTGGGATGGGTCAGCTGTTAGGGATCATGGTTATGAGTACCACTCTGTCTACAGGCTTGCCCTCTGCCCTCCATGTAGATGTGACTTTCTGTATCCAAGATGAGACCTGATGATCTTATTACATGGGCTGAAAACAAACCCAAAAATTTTGACTTTGGGAAGAAAGCCTACAGGAGACTGCCCATGGGTGGACTTTCACATACAGTTGAATATATATGCATGTTGGGTATGCCCAGCATAAAGTACTGGCTATCTAGGGACTAGGGAGAGGGTCCAGTCAGTAGTATACTTTGTGAAAGCTTAAGGAGGACCTGAGTTCAAATTTCCAACAGCCATGTCAAAATAAAAATGACACAATAGTGATCACATGCAACACTTGTGTTTGCTTTGCTGGCCAGCCAACCTAGCCAAACAGCAAGGCTTAGATTCAGTGAGAGATCTTGTCTCAAAGAAAAAAAAATCAAATTAGAAAGCAATTGAAGAAGATACCTGATGTTGACCTCTGGCCTCCACATACATGTCTACACACACAGGTTCTAGACACACATGCTTAAGTATTCATTCACAAACACGGGGATACAAATACACATGCAAGTTAATGTTATGAAAAATAAAGCTACAGGGAGTGTACCAAACTAGAGAAGACATAAAAGACATGGCCACTGTGTGAAATGCATGGTGGTCTTCATTGCAGTTGGGCTCAGGGGACGGAAGAAGGAATTCTTATGAAGAATATGATGAGCAATCACAAAATTGAATAGGGGGGGGCAGGCTAATAGTGTTAATCCAAAGTTAAATCTCAGCTTGAACAGTATGCTGTAAGACTGATTGTTCAAAATGACAGTGGCTAAACCATACATAAAAGCAGAAATTTAACCTCAAACTGCAACCCCAGTCTACCCAGGAAATCAACTCCATACTTAAGATAAACAGCCCAGAGTGTCATATAATTATTCACTATGCCCTTATCAGAAGCCACATGGCCACCCCTCATGACAGTCCAAGAAATAAAACACTAAGTAACTTCTATATCTTAGATACCAAATGGCCAGGTCTTCATCAATAATTGACAGCTTTCCTAAATTTAATCCTTATTTTTAATTTAGGATCAACTAGATGAAGCCACCCACACCATCCATCAGTTCATCTAATTCGCTTTTTTCCAGTGCTAAGTTATCTCTGCCAAAACAATGGTGCTTCGCTTCCTTGCCACAGAATAAGTAGCCTTAGCTGTGCTCGCTTGTTTGGCCCCTGTTTGTTGCTTCATCATCATGCCATGTGAATACCGTTTATTGGAAAGATGAACCCAAGTGTTTGGTTGTAAAGAGTCTGCCCTCAATGCTCAAATGATTCAGAAAACATTATGTCTATACAGATAGAAATAAAACTGATACAACAATGGACTAACAACTCATGTATCTGAGCTAATGGTATGAAATGCCTTTGTCCAACTTTTAAGTGTGGCTTATTCCTGAATAGGAAGGGTTTTAAAAGTCATCTCCAGTTGATTGCTCACATCTTGGCCTGCCCATCCCTGCTCACCTAAGATTGTGGACAATGGGCTGGAACCTTTTGTGAAGTTTTATCTGTTTACTATGCAAAAACACAATACAGAAGTTGGGGCCCATCAACCTGTTTCCAAGAAAACACCTACACACAGCAAACCTAGATCTCTTTGGCGGTTGTTTTTTCATATTATTGAGTGCATAGTCATCCATCAGTCACAACCCCTTTAGGGTCAATTATCAGATATCGTACATAACAGACATTACAATTCATAATACCAAAATTACAGTTATGAACTAGCAACAAAATAATTTTATGGTTGGGAGTGATCACAATATGAGGAACTATATTAAAGGGTTGCAGCATTAGGAAAGTTGAGAACCACAGACATAGAAAATCTCAAAGCCTCTTTTCCTTTTTCCCCTCAGTCAAGCGTGCAGAAGCATTGTAGTATATCATCCTCAGGATGGGTTCTCATTAATAGCCCTCATGTGTACCATGGACTATGTGGTGCCAACATTGCTCAAACTTGGGATTTCAAGGCTGTCTGGAGACAGGCCATCAGTTTATTGTTAAATAAATAACAATGGTATTGTTATTGTACCTGGTATCACTCTCCAAAGTTGTTATCTATCTATTCCATAACCTGGTCTTCAGACCCTTCCTCTCACCTTGCAACATATTAAGCTGCCCTGTTCATGCATCAGTTCTTGGGCCTGGCTGCACACTGACAGATGGAAGAAACTTAAGTGTACCCATGCTGATCCAATACCCCAGATACTTCATTGTTCCCAGGTTCAGCCTGGGACTTTTTGCACGTATGGTTTGTTTGCTTGCTTTTTAGCGCCTCCGCTGGCCCCCAGGATTCTTAATCATTCTTATATATGCAATCAAGACTGAGAAGCACTTCTTTTGTGCATTGCTTATAGGAACTATACTTTGAAATGTTTATGGGAAAAGGGATATCTGCCCTTACCTCTCAAGAGCCTATGAAAACATCCATGATCATGCCTATAGAGAGAAAGGAAGGAAGCAGTAAATCATATATCCATGAAAACTCTTCCTTCCAGACCCTCCATTACTTCAGAGACATGCCTGACCATTCATCCAGCTGGATCTCACTAAAAAACCCACATAGCGGTAACTTTCCTGAGGTGCCGAGGATCTGCTTGGCATTCACAATAGTAATTTATTTTAAAGTCTTTCCCAAAAACAAATTAAAGAGAGATGAGCAGGTCAACAACAATCAAAGCTAATCATTGTAATTTCCTACCTATAAGCTCCCAGTTTGTGTTCACAAACCCCCAGTGACAGCACAGAAAACATCCCCTTGTGACTGTACAAGTTTTGACAAGACAGAAAGCAACAGATTGTTCATCCAGATGTAATTATAAGATACTGAAAGTACATGGAGCAAAGGCATGATGAAATCGCCTCAGATTTACAGCAACAGGTGATAGCCTCTGAGGAGGTGCAGACGTGGTCATCTGGTCTCTTGTACACACGACAGAGAGAACAGGAAGACCCAGAACCAAGAGTCTGTTGTAAGCGCTGTGGCTAACGTTCAAAACTGGCAGAGGAAGGCACGAGGAAGCAGAGAAGCATGCATGTGCCCACTTGGCTCTTTGTCCAAATATTCATAAGTATCATAGAGGGCCTCCACACACTCCTATATCTTCAACCCTCAGCCCATAAGATTGATGAGTTTAGGTAGGGCCTAAGCACTATCTTCAAAATTTTCTAAACAAATGCACCGTGTGCTTGACTTTGAAAATGCCCTCCACAGAGAATTCTTATTTCCTCAGGCAGGCAGGCAGGACACTGAGTTCCCCAGGCCTTCAGCATTCCATCTTTCTTCTTCGCTTTCCACTAATGCTGAAGATGGCCTTGAGCTCCTTATCCTCATTACACACAGAAACACACTCATATCCTCTCATATATAAACAGAGGCCCACAGAGCAAGTGTCATAGTGAGCCCATCTGACTCACCGTAGTTTGTTAAATACAAGCCATTTTCCTAGCCACACCATGAGTCTGCAGAGCAGATTGGATTACTCTATGGAAATTCTTGAAGCATCTAGCAGTGCCCAATTCAGTATATGCATCATTGTGTAAAAAAGTTGATTTATTTAGTTAAAACAGTAAGAAGATAGATTTAAAACTTATGTGCTCCTGGGATAAGTTTCTGATATTAGACTATGTTTGCTTATTTTGAGACAGGGTCTACTATAGCTCATGATATTCAGAAACTCATTATATAGCCAAAGTGAGCCCTGAACACCAGATTCTCCTTGCTTCCACCTCCCAAGTGCTGGGATGGCTATGGAACACTATGCCTGGTTCATAGAAGACTTTAATCACTTACAACCTTTTTATAGCTTGAGATCTTTATTCAAGTCTCAATTTCTGTACCAACAAAATGAGAATGGTATATATCCAACTCACAAGGCTTTAGATAATAAAAACAAAGTTGCCAGACAGTACACTTCTCTCACTGGTCACTGTGAAGGACCAAAGTTTGCTCTAAATTTTCTAAAGTCCCCTAGAAGCCCAACTCAAGCGCACGTTATATCTTTTCTAAACAGTGACTATAATTAGTTAAAATGTCTCCAGATGGGAAGGCAAACTACTCCATGGTTTGCTGCTGAGAATCCAGGGTGCCATCTGGGTAACCTCGTACCCCCAACTCTGTTAGTCTCACCTGACAAGAATCAATGAGCAGGAGACAGAGCTCAGTGGTTAGAAGAGTATGCTGTCCTTGTAGCGGGCCAGAGTTCGGTTCCCAGCATGCATATAAGGTAGCTTCCAGCAGACTACAACTCCAAATTCAGAAGATCCAAAGCCCTCTTCTAGAGTCCAAGGACACTACACTCATGTATACAAAACTACACACATATACACATAATTAAAAATACATTTAAAATATAATAAGCAGCCGTGCTTAGTCAGTCTGGGCTCACTAGCTTCCCTTTCCCAAGATCCAGATCGGACCTAGAAATCATCACTCTAATATCTGGGCTGTCTGGAGCCCGTTAGAGTATTTGAGGTACCCATTGTCCAGGTATAAATGACATCAGATCCACCTATAGAATTTGTCACAGAGGGCAGTCAGAGTGCCTCTGCTCTCTTAAACTGACTCCACAGATCTGGACTCAGCCCATGAGTCTTCTTAGCCAGGCAGCTGTGGAGTCACACCTAGAGAAACAATGACCTTACCAGATGGCAGGCCCAGAACACTCTAAGAAGCCAAGTACATTATGGGAAGACAGCCTCTGACACCAGAGACAGCTGGTGTCAAGTTATTTTACCTCAGTTAGCATGAGTTGCATCATTTGTAAAGTATTAGCTTCACTTATAGATCAAGAGTAACAAGACTCACCTTATGGAATTAAAGATATTACGTAGGGGAACACTTAGTGGGTAAGAGAACTGACTGCTCCTCCAGAGGACCTGGGTTCAATTCCAAACACCCACATGGCAGCTCACAACTGTCTAACTCTACCTCCATGGGATCTTAAACCCATGGCAAAACACTAAAGCACATACATTTTTTTTAAAGAATTACATGTAGGGGGCTAGAGAGATGGCTCAGAGGTTAAGCACACTGATTGTTCTCCCAGAGGTCCCGAGTTCAATCCCCAGAAACCATATGGTGGTTCACAACCATCTATGATGACATCTGGTGCCCTTTCTGTATAATGTATAATAAATATTTATAATTTCCTTGGCTTGTTGCCAAGTGAAAAAAAATCCATTAGAAAAAAAAAAGAATTACATGTAAAAATATCTGAAAATCCTCCAATATAGTGCACAGTACACTTTTCATTATGGACCAACGCATATCACAAAAGTGACTTGGCCTTCTTACCTGGGATACTGGGAGAGATTGATATCCTCAACCAAGCTGTCAGAGATAATTATAATAAATATGCTAGGAGTGCCAACTGAGTTGCTTCAGATCTACACAGCCTCCTTTAACCAAGAGAGAATCCCCAAAGTCAGTTCACCTAAAGGTCAGTTCTTTACCCAACTTAGTGTTTTCTACCTAACCCAGGAACCTCCTTTCTTTTGTTCTGCGAATGTCTTTCAAAGGCTGGAAATGGCTTTGTGTTCTAACACTTGGCTGTCCCCCAAAAATAAGCAACAGATAACAAGAGTAATCTTCCAAAATACACAGAAAATGCCACAAAGCTCTTGGGCATTCTTGAGCATTCCAGCTTCTCTCTGTAATAGTCTACTGATTCTAGATGCTTCTCAGCTCTGTATGCAAGGGGTGCAGTCAAGGAACTGAAATGGCTGCCCCATGTGTGAAAAGAAAAGATTTATTCCAAACTGCCAAGGCTGTCTATTGGGAAAGCAGAAAGAAACGAGATGGGGAAAAGGAAGAGGAGCTACATAGATGGAAGCCAGTGAGATGGAGGGAGCATTGTGTGGGGAGGAGGTGGGAAGCATTGGAATGTTAGCATGGACTTTGGAACGTGTAACACGTATTTGAGATACTGAGGAAGCCCAAAGGCCAGCGTGGGCTCTGATAAACCAATAAGCATCACAGATAACCGTATGTCTCTCCTACCAGAAGAACCCCCTCCTTCTGACAGATGGGTACCATTTCACAAGTTCTTGAGAAATGCTGACTTTTACCTAACTGCTAGAAATTCTCTTATACTCCACACTGAGCTCATTTCTGGATATTTGACCTGCCTTTGGAGTTTGGGGAATTAGAAACTCCTTTAAACGTTATAAAACCTGTGCTTTTGTTCCTAGGGGTGGCATTCATGTTTCTCATCTCCCGAGCTTCCCTAGACAGGGCAGAGGACCTTCTCCCTTCATTAAGCCTCTTTTCTCAGGCAGAAAACCCTAGGGTCAGACTTTGGTGTCTGTTAATGTCCTTCAGATGCTCACTGGATGGCCTATATCTTTGAGGAACCTCTATGGAAACACTTCTATCGTTGATTCATGACCTCTACATACTTCTCCTTCACCAGAGATGTGAGAAGACAAAGTTATAATATCTTTTAGGTATCCAGAGTGCACTGTGCCATTCATATTTACCCAGCCATCCATAACTCAAGAGTACAACAGGGTTTCAAAGACAGTAACACAGAGGGAGCAACATGCAGTTCCTCATAATATGACCTTCACCTGGCTCTTTCCTCATCTCTCCCTGAAACTGATCACAAGCTGCGAGAGTTGTCTTTGGGGCCATTGTTTTCTGTCTCCTGCTAGTGTGGTGGCACCTGAGTTCCTGCCATTTCCAGAAACAGATTGGTCTGGCTCTGTGCTTAGGCCACAGTAACCCAGGTATTGTTTAGACCCTAAGTTAGCCTGTGAATCCCACCTTCCCAAGAACCAGGTAACTCTCTGGGATTCTGGGAGTTGTAGTTCTTAGAAAACAACAAAGCATCATGGGAAAGTGCAGTAGCCTGTGGGTTTTATCCATATAAGCCCTGACAATACATGTCCCAAGGCCACTTAGGCTGGAATGTTTCCAGGTTATGGTCCTAATCAAATTCCATCTTTGGTCAGTATTTAAAATTTTGATAAGATCTTGCTTTAATTTGGCCAAAATGGTGAAACTGGTTTTTTTCTGACAAATTTCAGGATTAACAGTGTGTGATGTTGACTCAATACATGCTCCAGGTTACCATGACCACAGAAGAATCATCTTCTGTCCTCAAAATGGAATCAAAAGCTACTTATAAAATCAAGCCAAGCCACAGTCTAGAAGCTCACTGTAGACACAAACAATGCACCTTAGAGCAGGGCACAGCCTGATCTCTGCAACTTCCATTTTCAGTCTTCTGGGGCTCCAGTCAAGCCCACATGCCTACAACCAAAATGAAGAATAGATTCGGGGCCTCTAAACCTGGTCCATCACCACCCAGAGTTCTCTGAGCTGTACTAGGAAAATATAACCAGAGACACAGTTCCAGAAAATTCAGTTTTTGAGGTCCAGCCATTTCCCTGAGAGAAAGAAGACACAAGCTATGGTGAAGAGGGGGGAAAGGTTTTTAAACAACACAGCTAAACTATATCATGAAGACAGAAGGTCTTTCTACCATCTTTGCAATGCTGGCTTGAACTCTAGGTTTAAACAGGGTGGCAGGCAAGAGGTGTTGTAGTGATGTGTTACATATTTAATAAAACCAGTCTGGAATATCATGAGATCTACCCACAGTCAATCCCGGAGGATCAGAGAATGGTAACTCACACCTTTAATCCCAGCTAATCTGTGTTTGAGGCCAGTTTGGTTTACAAATGGAGTTCCAGGCTCCCAGGCAGGCAGTAGTAAGTAGTGCCTTACCTTTAAATTCCACAGACAGAAATTTTTCTGTGTTTCTGTGAGTTCAAGGCTAACTACCAACTAGTAGTATCCTACACCTTTAATATTAACCTAGATGTGATACAACTGGAAGAAGAAGGTATTTAAGGCAGGCTTAGGAAGACAGCAGGCATTAGAAACAATGAAGAGTGAGGCTGAGGAAGTTGTAAGATCACTTGGTGAGATTTGACTGTGGTGTTTCTCTTTGATATTTCAACCTTTCCCCGATATCAGAATTAGTGCAACAAGGTATAAATAACCGGTCTCAGTCACTCTGGTTCTGCAAGGTATCAGAAGTCCTATTGCTTCAGGAGACAAGTGAGTGCCTATGAGATGACTGTTCCCGCCTGTGGGAGTGATCTGAACATAGGAAGCTATGTCTGCAAAGCTCTACTTTTTCTGGATACCAAGGTGACCTCACTGCAGGTTTAAGGCAATGACTGGGGATTCTGATGCCTGCTGGGGGTCCGGGACAGGACACTGGAAGGGCTTGGCAGTAAGATGCCTGTTGCTCTTATCTATGTCCTGTGAACCTGGGAAGAGGATGAGTCAGGGTAGATAACAGTTCTTAGACACTTCTCAAGTGAGAGCATGCTCTCACGCAGAGTGAAGCAGGAGTCTGTCCAGATATGTCAGATTCAAAATGTCTGAAATTAATTTCCCTTTGTAGGCTCAAGTGAGGAGTCGGTGTTTTAAGGCAAAGGCAGCTGAGTGAGTACCTATTAAAGAGGGTCTGGGTTAAAAGAATGCAGTCCTGGAGAGGAGTCCGTAAGCCTAGAGTAGTAGGAAGGCAGTGTGAGATGCTAATACTGAAGAAAACCAACTAGATGAGAAAAGATCATGAGTGCGCTATGCCAGAAACACAGCTGTGTCTTTCCACAATGTCAACATTTCCTGAACAACAATAAATTCGCAAGGTCCAGTGGTTTCGATGATAGAAATTTGACATAGCCCTATCTTGGTAGCTAGCCTTGCTGAGGTAAATGCAAGTTCTTTTATTTAATTGTAGCTATTAATATTAGCTTTCTATCATACAGCACATAGTAAATATGTCTGTGTTCCTCTATTCCTCTCCAGCAACCCCATGTGTGTGTCGTGAGTGTGTGTGTGTGTGTGTGTGCATTACAGAATAAATACCATCTAAATAGTCTACAGAATAATTCAAAGGGTTTCACAAGCGGCTAATGTGCTGAGAAAGAGTCTGGGTTGACAAGATGATGAAGTAAATCAGTGCCAGATGAGAGTTGCTGGAGTCAGGCTTGGGAGTGAAGTCAGAGTTCACCAAGGTGAAAATCCAATCAGGGTTTGGAGTGAGGACCAAGTCTGAAGCAGGTCAAGTCCTGGTCTAGATGGACAAACAGGTGGATGGGCAGGCAGCTAAATAGGCCACATCAACAGCAGGTGACCAAGCTAAGCCAATGCTCCAGGAATAATAGTCAAGAGAATACATCAGCATTAGCAATAAACACATGCCCAGTTGTTTTCAGACAGTTATGACTGCACTGGAGGAGGCTGGGAATGCCAGGATGAATGAGGCAGACACCGTCAGACCAGGGCATGTGGCCAAGGATGCTCCTCAAAGACCAAGTAGGCAGCAGAGAAGCACAGATGTGAAGGCCTCCTCAGCCCAGGGAAGGGAGGGCTCAGGAAGTTTCCATGGGGTAAATGAAATTGGGGGTGGATATACAGATCTCCAGTTAGTCTACAGCAGTGGTTCTCAACCTTTCTAAAGCTTCGACCCTTTAATACAGTTCCTCATGTTGTACCTACCCCTCACCACAAAATTATCTTCATTGTTACTTTATAACCGTAATTTTGCTACTGTTATGAATCATAATGCAAACATTTGATATGCAGGCTATCTGATATGTGACCCCCTGGGAAAGATTGGTCAACGCAAAGGGGTCATGACCCACAGGTTAAGAACTGCTGGTCTACAGGAAATCTAGTTGGGAGGGAATGGAAGATTCTTGCTTTCTTTTCCTAGAAGAACAGACATCTTTGCAGACTATGCAAAATGAACTTGCAGTGACCTTGCCTTGAAGAATGAGTAAGAGCCCCACCGAAGAGGAAGGGTATTCCAGGCAGAAGAACACAGACAAAGGTCAAGAGCTGAGACAGAATTGGATCCAAAGACTCTGATAAACTTCCTGCCTAGGCAGGAAGTGGTCCGGCTGTGCAGGTTAAAGGTCACATATATAACTGTAAAACCATTTATATCAGTTTAAAAGCAAATGAAAAAACTCCACTACCAGAGCAGCCAGCAAGCAGGGTACAGCGAGAGAGGTCAAAAGGCAGAGCACTCTGCCAGTAATGGGGACTTAACGGAACCTCAAAATGTGGAGACCACCTGGAGCCCACCCACTCTTTACAAAAACAAAACTTTCCTCTTCTAAAGTAGGAGTCAAAGACGGAATCTCCTAAAATAATTGTCCTTAGCTCTTCATTTCCTTTTGTCAATTTGGAAAGGAACAAACACATCTTCCTTGGTTAGACCTTTTTTTTTCATTGTTTGTGGTGGACAGACCCTGCCCCCCACCCAAGATGGGTCACTGAGAAGAGCTCTTTAATCAGACCACCACCATCCCAACAATTGGAGGAGATAAAACACATGTTGGTGTGGGCTTTTAAAGCTACTTCTTCACAAAACAGACAAATCACATAGCTTGCTCTCAGTCTCCCAGAATTCACCAAAAGAAAGGGTAGAGGAGGCCCCATCAAACCACAATGGAGACAGAGTGATCTGAGGGAGGTAAAGGGGGGTTCCGTCCGTCTTGGAGGGGAAGGCATGGTGGACCAGCTTAGCTAGAAAGCTATGCCAGTATGTGGCAGAGGCTGTTTCCCTGATGGCAAATCAGTAAGCAAAGAACAAAGCAAGAAGGAAATTGGTCTGGGGCTTCAAAGGTCAGTCCCCAGGGACCTATTTCTCTTAGCTAGGCCCTATCCCCAAAGTTTTCACAACCACCCCAAACATCACCACCATCTGGGGAACAAGCACTCAAAACCAGAGCCTGTGAGAGGCATTTTACATTCAAGCCATAAAATAAGTATTACTTTTAAGTACATTTTATGTTGCTTACAAGTAGTTAGTTCATATAGTCATTCATTCAACAAGTATCTATTAAGAGTCTACTGTGTGTGAGATGTGCTGGGCCTTAGCCCAGCTCATGCCAGAACCCACATAAAAGCCAGGCATGGCAGCATGTGCCTATAACCCCATCCCTGGATGGAGAAAGGTGGGTCTAACAGATCACTGTGACCTGACAGTCAGGTGGCCTAGGCAAAATGGTGAGTGCCTCAAAATCTGAGGGAAGAAGGCACCATCTGCCTCTGACCTACACACACATAAAACCCACAACACACACCAACATACATATACTACAAAAAGTGAATAAAAGGAGTAGAAAAGTTGAATTTTGTCCATTGACTACAGATGTGTAGGTGACAAATCAGACTTTCAGTTCCAAGGTGGTCAGGGAAGAGGTCTAGAAGAACAGTATAAAACTTCATATTCAATACTATGAACATCATCTTCAACTCAAATATTATTCCTCTAGCCTGAGCTTTAAAACTATATAGTTAGACTTTATCCCAAGATTTAGTATTTTATGTACTTTTAAAATTCATTTAACGCTCATAAAGATATGAAAGCCCTTGGGGAAACTGGGTTGTTTGAATGTGTCCTACTAAGCTTCTGTTTTATGACAAGACCACTGATAATATTCAAAAAATCCTGGGAACCACACAACTTTGCGCACTCCTCACCAAAGAAGGGGGCATTGCAGAGGAGCCATAGGCTCTCTTCTGCTGACATGAGACTGCTCTAGCTACCAATCAATCCCCTTCCTTCACCAGCTGATTTCAGCCAGGGTTCTCAGCTCCGTTAACCTCTGTCTTCTCATCCATAGTAGGAATAAAAAGTATTATATAAAGTATGTCTACCTCCTCAATGCTGGAAGAATAAAACAAGAAAATTCACATAAGTGCTTAACAAGATTCAAGGCACATTTTTTAAAAATTATGTCCCTGCCCCCCAGCCAACAAAGCAAAGTGTTCCATGCCTGGGTCTGGAACTAATTTTTTCACAGTCTGTGGTTTCTGGGGGGAAAATTTCCCACTAGACCTTGATGATAATATCCTTTTGCTGATACCACATACTTTCATCTTAGGAGACCATCTAGGTGGTACTGAATTGGAAGCCTTGTTTATAATAACCAGATCTCATAGTGCCAAAAGTGCTAGGCTAGCTGCAAGGAGAAAAAACTACCAGTCCTCCTACCCAGATATGAACCCAGAAAACTACAAGAGCAAGTCCATGATGCACCATGTTTCAGTAAGTAACCAACAGCTGTCTCACTGAATAGGGGGAACACATGCATAGTACTAGAAATCTGGCCTATGTTCACAGAATCCATAGAAAACCTACTACTATAATTTTACCAAACTGATATAGAACCCAGCTTCCTTCTAAATACTTTGAATATGCATAGATAGTAGTCCAGATCTCACCAGTAGTCCAGATCAAAGATGCTTCTGTTTGTAGTGGGTGGAGGTTAACACAGAGACCCACAAATGACTGAAGAAAATAAGTCATTGTGGTATGTTCATCCACCAAATGGGGCATCTTTATCAAACTCACTCCCAAGGCCCAGGGAGTTATCTCAAAGGATGAGGCAGAAATATTTTAAGAGCCAAGGAGTGGAGAGAATTACTGCTAAACAGACCCTGTGGACCTGTACAAGATCAAGGTAATCAATAATCCAGCATGAATGTGGGGGATTCACAGGGCTCCACTCTTGGTTGATACGGTATAAACAGTTAATGGAGACTAAGGGAAAGTTTTCTTCAGGAGAGGACCCTGTTGGGTTGCCCATCTTCTACACTGGTCAGCCCTACATCACACGCTTGTGGGCAATAATAATTGGACTCAGTGGATGTAGATAGATCTATGGACAATAGAGAGATGGAGGGACAGGCCGACGATAGATAGATGGACAGGTGGGCCAACAATAGATTGATGGACTGATGATAAATAGATGGATGATAGGGGGAGAGAGAGAGAGGCAGACTGATAGATAGATGGATGGACAATAAATAGATGGACAATAGATAGATGGATGGACAATAGATAGATAGGCAGACAGATGATAGATAGGTGGACAGATGATAGATGATAAATAGATGGACAAACAATAAATAGATGACAATCGACAGATGATAGGTGGATGGATGAATATATAGATAAATGATAGATTGATTGACAGACATGCACATGAAAGGTCATGACATTGAGTAGTATGTGAGGAGAGGTACAGGAGCTGGAACAGGGGAATGAGAAATGGATTTTATCAAAATGAATACATTCGTGTATACATGAAAAATTTTTGAGACCAAAGGAGAGGTTTACAAGTATTTTAAGCATCTAATCTGCTTTAAAGAGAAGATAAAAAAATAACTAATTATTGGCTATAACATTGAATGGCTCTGGTTGGTGCTGGTTATGATGTTGTTGTGATGAAACTGAACTCTTAATAAGGTCATAAATACATAAATACCTCAGTGATGATGAAGTTCTATCTTGTTGGTACTCTGTTCTGTAGGTAGACAACATTCACTCAACTCAAAACAGGAAGCGTTTTGCTGGTTTTAGTATAATACACACATTGTTTCATTTAATCTTCACAGGAGAATCCAAAGCCACATCTTGGCTGTAAAAATTCCTCCTTTTTAAAAACCTTCATTATTCTTTGGAATTTTTATACACATATAGACTATATTTAATTAATAATTATTAAACATAGATATTTAATCATAGCCACCTTTCATTCCCCTCCTTCAGCTCTGTGACACTCCCTTTTATAAGTTATTTTTTGATCTATTGAGTTCACTTGGTGCTAATCCATATGCTCCTAAGTGTGGGGTCCTCACTAGGGCATAGGAAACCTACCAGTGAACACACTTCTAAAAAGCTATTCTCTCCTCCAGCACCTATCAGTTGCCAATAGCTCCTCACTTAGGGGTGGGTTCTCAGAAGCCCTTTCCCAATTCCCAATTCCATTCAGGAAAACACCGCATCTGCCTCCTGGACCGAATTAAAACTGACCCGATTTGGAATAGCAAGCTTATTCCCAGTTCTCCAGCTTTCCCATGACTACAAGTGTTCATCTGACCTTGCTCTGGTCAATGAACCATAAGGTCACATAAGAGGCTTCCCTGTGAAGGGTACAGGTGTAAAATGATAAACAAGGAGGTGTGAATAGGCTCCCACTGACACACATGTTAAATGCTTGGCCCACAGGAAGTGGCACTATTAGTAGGTGTGGCCTTGTAAGAGGAAGTGTGTCACTGGTGGGGTGGGCTTTTAGGTCTCATACATGCTCAAGCTATACCCAATATAGAGACTCACTCGGCTGCCTGAAGATCAAGATGTAGAAATCTCATCTCCTTCTCCAGGACCATGTCTGCCTGCACGCCCCCATGTCCCTCCACGATGATAATGGACTAAACCTTGGAAACTGTCAGCCACTCCCAATTAAATATTTTCCTTTATAAGAGCTGCTGTAGTCATGGTGTCTCTTCACAGTCTTAGAAACCCCAACTAAGGCACACATTACTCCAAACTCATCTCCCACTCCACCCTTACACACAAATGCTTTTATTCTTCCATGAATTTGTATACAATGCCTGGAGATATGTTACCCATCTTGTGACCATACATTTCCAAGAACTAAGATAATAGCAAAAAGCTAAGAGGAAAGATACAGAAATGAAGGGTGATTCCAGATTCTTGAGAAGACGCTAGAGTTCACAAGCCAACCTCAGAATGCCTGCTTCAAGTTCCTAAGCAAAATAGTAGATGGATGAACATTCAAGCCCATGTTAGTCAAGCTTTCTGACTCACTGATTCAACTGTATCATCTAATGCTATTATTTACTCCAAGCTCCCACCTGGGGTACCAAGAGAGAATTCAAGAGACATCACAGTAAACTACTCTGTACACAGTAAAATAAAGCCCCTCTGTTATTTCCTGGGCAGTTCTTTTGTACAAAGGACCCCTGTAGAATCACCCACCTGTTCACAAAATGCTTTACAGATAGCCTTCCAGAAGAATCATCATATTTGTGGCTTTCTTGACCAATCCCCATATCCTATGTGTCTCATATAGTGTATACACAGCATTCTGGGCAAGACCTGAGCATTTTGCCCTGCTATAGTGGACAAATTTCTCTTAATAACTTGGTCTCCCTCTTGTCATTGCAGACAGATGAAAATTGTAAATGTCTGAGCAAATGCAGAGAAGGCACCATGCACAGTGGCTACAGCCCATAGGTTTCTCAGTAAAAGGCAGTTCTGACCACAACCATCATTATTACACAGCACAAAGCTATCTTCTAACCTCTATGTGTGCTTATGTGTGCATCATTTGCTGGTTCTGCTGCAGTCCTTTGTACAAAATAACAACCAGAGGAGCTTAGCTTTACTGCGTATAGTCCACATCCACAATAATGGTAGTGGTGATAAGAGCATGATGCGTTCGTTGTACAGACATGTATGCCACAGCATATATTTGCAGGTCAGAGGAAAGCTCTGTAGAGTTCTTTTTCTTCTGCTACCTTTATGTGGGCTCCAGGGATCAATCTCAGGCCATCAGGGCTGCACAGTAAGTACCTCTACCCCTGGACCACCTCATAAGTCCCCAGTTGAAAGTTTTGACACAGCAAAGGCTGACCTCTCTAAGCAAGGAAGGCATTTTCAGCAGATGGCCTTTGGATTGACTTAAGCACCCCCTTCCCCAAGCCTCTAACCTGCTCTCCCACTCTGTTGATGTTAGACACTTTCAGCCACAGCAAAGACACGGGCCAATTTATTGCTCTGTGTGTGTGCTATAAAAGAAGAGGAGAGACCTATTCCTTAGGCTGCAGTTCATCCAGGCAGAGATGTGAAAGACATCAGGACAATGTCGTCTTTCAGGAGGACTTGTGCAATAAGCCTCCTCAGCTGGGCCATAAATACCAGTAGTTCCTGAGCCGGTACACCGAGTACCGTGGGGGTTTGAAGAGAGATAAACCTGCACTAAGGCAGCCAAGGGAAAACCCAAAATAGGAGGTTGGGAAGAGAGCTTTGCATTCCTTCCGGTTGGCCATGGTCTGTTGGGATAGTTCCTGAGCCCTGACATGACAATGCTATTGTCCTAGAGGTAGGAAATAGGGATGTGATTGGTGCTGATTCTACTGGGGAGGATGGATAAAGAGGTAGTATAGGGAACACGCCAAAGCTCACATCCGTTTGAAAACCACAGCACTCAGAAGAGCCTGCTCCACCCCAGATGTTCTCTGCATGCTCACATGCCTCTCCTTGAACACACTCCAAGTGGATCTCAGTTACAGCTTCCATAACCAGGGAGGCCACAACCGGGGAAAGGTTGCCCATTGTTAGACTCCATAGCTGTTGTTTTTTTCTTCCTCTTTAAATCCCATGCCCCAGGCTCCAGCCCAGCTCTCTACTCTTACCTTCCTTTTAACAGTCTTCCTAGAAATCCCACCCACATCCAAGGTTTCTATGACCACCCAGTTTGGATGAGCCTCAATCGTGAGTCTATTTCTGAATGCTTTCCCAATGCCTGGACTGGGTTTCCCTGAATGGACACACTCCCTGGGGATAAGAGTGATGATTTCTTCTTCCTCAGCATGTGGAGAATATAAAGTGGGAAATAAATCTCGTTGCAATCAATGAAGAGAACTCCATCCTCAACTCCCAACACTTTGCTGTGTTGAGATTGTCTTGGCCTCTGCTTCTGTAAAACCAAGCTCCTTACCCATCCACTCCCAAACTGTGGTTCCCACTTCGTTGGCTGTCTCATTACCCATTTCCTTCTGAGCCCTGAGATGTAGGTGACATCTCTATGCTCATGATTCTCCATTGCCTTCTATTTTCCAGATGTCTTCAGATCCTTCCCCACATCCCTCTCACCTGTTTGGCATCTGTGTGCTTTCCCCATCTGCAACATGACGAGTGGGGCCATCATCCTCCCACACTATAGTCACCTGGTTACTTCTGTTCCTTCAACCAGTGAGTCAGGGAACAGCAGACTGGCGGTGCTGACCTTAGGCCATGTGCAGGAGAAGGGAACCCCACAAATTTAAATATCCCTTTATTTCAGGGGAAATCCCGCGGTGAGTGGGAGATGGTAAGTGGCAAGGGAAACCATAAGAGTCAGAAATACCACCCTATGCAGTCATGAACAAGTGATACGGTCCTTCAATCACATCTTCCATCCCGAACTTGAAAACTGAAGGAGAATACAAAGAAGCGGGTTCATTTAGAGCTCATCCAAGCTTCAGCTATGGCTAGTCCCTATGCTAAGGGCACTGCCAGTGAGTCCTAACCAGCAGACAACTCCTGGGGAAATCTAGGACTCTGTTTCCTGCAGCCCGGCCGGCTGGATGCCCTCCCAGTCTGCATGTGAGCCTCGAATATCTTTGGCCTTAGGACCTTCCTTCTTAGGATTCTGTTGCATCTTAAGATTAGTGGAGAATGTGAGAAAATGTACCATCTCTAGCCCTGAGAAATCAATAGTACTCCGTATCCCATGGGCAATGAGCTATAATGAACATTTCTTAATAAACTGACAGGACTCCAGCTCAACTCTCATTGGGAGCTCAGAAGGAAAAAAAAAAAAAAAGGAGCAGGTTCTGTGTTGTTGTGGAAGGTTAGATAAAGCAGAGAACAGAGAATGTGGGAAGACACAGAAATAGCGCCTATTCAGTTCCCATGCTTTATAGAAACCAGCTGAGAACAGAAATGCGTATCATTTTCTGAATATCACACTGGAATTCCCTTTGACCCAGTAATTCTATTTCCAAGCAATCAGAAATACAGACAATCCATGCATAAAAATAACCAGGCTGATGTTTCTGATAAGCAGGGGGGAAAAATGGAAGTAACTTAAATGTCTAAAAATAAGATACAGCTGGGTGAAATGTCTCGGCGGTGCAACAGAATATTAGGTATCTGTTAAAAATAGTGCTCACAAGACTGCTGGTTGGAGCAACTATGAAGTTGTCTGCTGGTTAGGACTCACTGGCATAGCGACTAGCCATATCTGAAGCTTGGATGAGCTCTAAATGAATCTGCTTGTTGGTATTCTCCTTCAGACTTGTGGTGATGTGATGCTATGTAGAAAAGACAAGCCACATGGAAAAACATGTACGTAGTGTTAAGCTTGGTTTCAAAGAAAATGTGTGCATTAGGAGAAAGGCTATAAAGAAATCAAACTCTTCAGAAGGTCTGTCATGCCCTGATGAGATTATGGAGATTTCTCTCCTGAGTTCTTTTCTATAATGTTCTACAATCAGTCAAAATCATCTGTTTGTGTGTGTGGTTTTTTTGCTTTGTTTTGTTACTATTTTGTTTTGTTGTTTTGAGACTGGGTTTCTCCATGTAGCCCTGGCTGTCCTGGAATACACTATATAGACCAGGATGGCTTCAAACTCAGATCTGTCTGCCTCTGCATCCCGAGTGCAAAATTACCTTCTTGATAAAGGAAAAATAGAAAATTAAAATGAAAAAAATTAAAATCAGGGGGAATTATATTTTATATAATAATCTCAAAATTAAAAAAAACAACAACAACTGCTTAAAAATTAAAATCAGTGGGGTGTTGGAGGGCACATGCCTTTAATCCCACCACTTGGGAGGCAGAGGCAAGCAGATCTCTGAGTTCAAGGCCAGCCTGCTTGCTCTACAGAGCAGGTTCCGGGACAGCCAGGGCTACACAGAGAGAAATCCTGTCTCAAAAAAAAAAAAAAATTAAAACAGTAAACCAATATCAACATGCATCAAAGCACCATATTTTGGCTTTGAACTCCCGGAAGTCTTAGTTGACTCAGGGGCTAGAGAAGCCGCCCTTTCTGCTCAACAATTTCATCTTTTCTTGCCTCCTTCCTCCCGAGGGACCAGGACTTGGGCTCTGCTGTCTCCTAGACACAATCCTTCCACACACACCTTTTCTCCACTGCTGCTGCCCCTCTTGCTCACCTTAGCCATGCACCACTCTGCACAAATTCAGCTTGAATTCATCATATCTGACCCCCTGATGATTCTTCTACTAACCTACTCTCTCATGTGGGTGTATCACCAGGACAGATGTCACAAACTCATTAATACTAAGTGCTACTTTACTTAGGGGTGTGTGTGTGTGTGTGTGTGTGTGTGTGTGTGTGTGTGTCCATGTATTGGTGACAATAGAGGCCAGAACAGGGCATCAAATCTCCTTGAGTTAGAGTTGCCACCTACATGGACGATGGAAATGAATTCCAGTTTTGCGAGAGCAGGAAGCACTCTTAACTGCTGAAGCATCTCTCCAGCCCCTCGTAGCATTTATAAGTAGGATGTTTTGGATGTGTTTGGCCCACCTACCTGAACAGTTTGCAATAACCACCCTTTATCTCCCAAGACCCATTCTATCCATATGGGATCTTTCTGGATGCTGAATACATGTCACAGGTGTATTTGTTAGCAGATGCAACATCGTAGCACATGGGGCTACGAAAGAACCTGGACTGTGCATCCTGTACTGAATTCATGCATTTTCTAACCAAATATAGAGTTGCTCTTACTCAGTAAACAATGCAACCTTTTGACTAATCTCACTTTCTTCTTGTAACAACATAATAAATGTTAGAACAAATCTCGTGCAATTTAACTATCCTTGTCAGTTAGCAGTTACGGGGCCAAGTTCAACTAATCCTTAGCTCTGCTCCAGCTGGTCCTGAGTGGTACTGCTGGTGTTAATTGCCTCAAATGAGGAGCTTTACAGCATAAAGGCTTGTTATGTGCCAAGCACTGGATTAAACTCATTATTTTCTTTAATATCCACGAGATCCTACGCAGAATTTGAGACATGGCGCACCTAAACACTGTAGCCCAAAACTCTGTTCTCTCTCAGCTCCATCTATGAGGCAAAAAAAGATGGTCTTTTTGTCATTTTACTTTTTACTGTATCTGTTTGTTTATTTTGTGAAATTGAGTCTTTCCAGGAGACAGGCAGAAGCTCAAGGAGGTTGTTTAAGGGGTCACCTGACTCTAGGATCCACCCTTTGTAAACTCAGTGTACTATGCACATGCCCTAGACTAAGCGAGCCTCTACATGAAGCAGCTTCCTAGCAAATTCCAGGCTCTGGCTCCCAGCAGAATTTTAATAAAGAGAACCGAGCTATTGTTATCCAACATGGGGTGACAACTTGTACCCCAAGTCAGGTATAGCCATCTGTCTTCAATAAGCCAATTAAAGGAGTCAAAAGTGGGAAGCAGAAAAGGGGGTTTATTCAATGTGGCCATCTTGGGAAGGTGGACAAAGAGATCTACTGAACCCCCAAGTCCCTCTTTATAGCCCCGAAGTGAGATCAAAGCTTAAATGGAGGGCCAAGGATATGTACATCAATGCAGGGTTGTATAACGTAGATTATTATATTAAGGTGTGTTACTTTTGTTTATGCTGCAGAACTTTTGTTTAATGATGTAAAGATGTGTTGCTTTTGTTTTTGCTGCATTTGTTTAACTCACTGAAGCTGTGTTACTAAGCCTGTCTAAATATAAGATAGTCTAATAGAGAATGGCCAATAGCAAGGCAGGAGAGAGAGAAACAGGCGGGGCTGGCAGGGAGAGAGTATAAATAGAAGGAAAAATCTTGGAGGAAAAGAAGGAACGAGAGGAGGAGGATTCCAGGGCCAGCCACACACAGAGTGAGAGTGAAAGTAAGATTACAGAAAAGAAAGGAAAAAAGATCATTTAAATTAAGAAAAGCTGGCAAGAAACAAGCCAAGCTAGGGCCAGGCATTCATAAGTAATAAGATTCTGAGAGTGATTTATTCGGTAACTGGATGGCAGCCACACACACACACACAAAAGAGCAAAACCCCCAACAACAATGCAGTTTCTCGGAAATTTGTGAAGCGTGCTCCCATCTGCCTAAAGGAGTCATTTCCTTTACCTCTGGTAGAAGAGCTACATGGCTACCTGCGGTGCCTATCAGTTTACAAATCCCATGCTGGCCTTTGAGATCCCACAAGTACCTGTTACACATTTCAAATCCCATGCTGGCATCCTCCCCTTCTCTTCCCCACCTCCTCCTCTACTGCACACTCCCTCCAGATCACAGGCTCCCCTCCTACCCACAGCTACTCAGACTTCTAATAACCCCACTGCTCTCATTACCCTCTTACCCTGACTCTCCTTTTACCCTCCCTCTCAACTCTGTTATTTCTTACTATGGCCATTCTTTTCCTCCATTTCCCTGCCCTAATCATGCCCAGTCTGCTGGCTACATTCATCGACTTTCTCTCTGCTTTGGAGTCTTCCAGATGCCTCTGGCTATCCCGTCATCTCTACAATAAAAACCTTAACCATATCATGGGGGGTGGTTATGTTGGCAGTTTCGTTCGTATGCACCTTCCTTGCATACAATAGACTTCTGAGATTATACTCTAGAGAAATTTCTTTTAGCTAGAAAGAAATAAAGATAAAAGTGTAGGAGTCTATTTCAGAATCAGACTTCCTTGGGATTTTAATCTGCTCTTATTAAAAAATTTCATGTTTCAAATGTGAGAGACGGTTTTAAATATAGAAATGTATTTCAATGACTCATTTAAATCATCCTGACTGACTTTTGCAAAAGACAGAGAACTTACGGATATTTAAGATGAAGGACAAAATGGGCCAGTTGGGATGTCAGAAATGCCAAGCTTTGCTTGCCAATATTCTTAGGGTATGGTGATGAGGATGGGCAAGATGGCTCCGTAGTTAAGGTCATCTTCTGCTCAGCCTGAGGACGACAGTGCAGGCCCCAAACCCACATGGTAGAAGACGAGAACCAGCTCCTTATCTGACTTCCACATAGGCACAGTGGTACAAGCATGTGGTCACATGTAGCAGGAAGTTTCTGACCTGTTCCTTCCAGCCTAGTCCCAAGGTCTGGACTGGCCTGCAGCTGCTAGATTATTTGGACTAGCCCCAAATAATCACATAAAGGCTTATATTAATTATATGCTCTTTGGCTCATGGCTCAGGCTTCTTGTTAGCTAGCTCTTGCATCTTAAGTCAAACCATTTCTGCTAATCTATATCTTGCCATATGGCTCGTGGCTTATTTGTACTCCATTACATACTGCTTCTTGGGCAGCTGGATTAAGTCTCTTGTGACTCCACCCTCCTTCCCCTGTATCTATGCTTGGATTTCCTGCCTTCTCCTAAGCTGCTCTGCCATAGGCCAAAACAATTTCTTTATTATCCAATGGTATTCACAGTGTACACAAAGACACCCTACATCATTCACATTCCCACACAAAATTGTTTTTAATGTAATGAAGTATTGAATCCTGCAGTGCTAGGATTAACCTAGAAATTTCTAAGACATAAAGAACATCTGGTAGGTTTTATACATCATATCTCAGACTTGTTTTTGGAAACTAAGATTCTTTCTTTGTTCCCAGATGCTGTCTTTCAGCTCCTTTTATTTATATACCACATAATCTGAGAAAGGCCAGAGCCCTATGCACTTGTCAATTTCTTTTAATTCTTCCTATAACTGGGGTGGAACTTAATGTTTAACCCAATCCTATACCTGATTCTGTTGGGAATTCATTTTAGAGAGTTTTTCAGTAGAATTAAGATTTTCTATTTTTATATTTCCCTTTAAAAATGACCAAGGGAAACAGGCCACAAAAATCCCTCCAGCATTTTTCTCCCTGGGGTCAAATCTCCATGCTCCTATTTACACTGGTGCCATCATGTCTAAGGAGGGTAAGACAAAGTGGTAAGAAACTCAAGTATTTCGACAGCAGTGTTAGAGTCAAAAAATGTGATGTTAGTCTTGTAGCTTCTCTGCCTATGAAAAATAGCTCTGTGTCAGGAGCTATTTACATGAATGGTGCGGGGAGGGGAATTCATGTTCCATGTCAAGAGTCTCAAAGTCAAGAGTTTTGAGATGTGGAGTGGGCTTGAACACCAGCCTTGCTAGTGCATGAACCCTAAGTTACTTAGCCTCTTGTTTGTCTGTCCCATAGCTGACATGATTCCTTGAACACCTATTTGTATCACAAGGCCTTCTGTGTCTGGGGGGGGGAGCGGACATGCAATGACCAGCACAAACAAGCTCTCTGCATTGGGGAAGTTTATATTTGAAAAAAGCAAAACCAACAATTAAGAAGTAAATAGGAATATTTTTATCGCGAATGCTATAAAGGGATAGTACAGAGTGGTGTGATAGAAAGTGGCGAGAGGAGAGTACCAAGAAACAGGAAAAATAGAGCTGATCGATGAAAAGAGGGGGCATTCCTGCCATGCATATATGAGCACACAGATTCCTGGGGAAGAATAAGGGCTGTCTGAGATAAAGTGTGGGAAATCTTAGTACAGGATCAGACATGACAAATGGAAGTTACTCAACAGATGTGGGCAGCCATTATGATTCAGTGTGGAAAAAGTCCCCGAGTCAGGTCTTAGGGAAACCTAGAGAGGAAATGTGTGCAAGCATTCTGAGAGTGGACTGCATAGCCTTGACCACAGAAACTGCACTGAGCCAAAGACCAGGGGGAAGGGTTAGCTCAGCTGTAGATAAAGGGAAGCATCAGTGATGCTGGGAATGAAAAGTAGTCTAGCCTTTAAGGAAATGAGTGTGGGACAAAACCAAACCAAACCAAAAAAAAAAAAAAACCCCTTATCCTTAGATCTATCATATAACCCAGATAAGACTACCTTTGGCTTCAGCACTATTCACAATAGCCAAGTTTATGGAGCCAGCATAAGTACCCAAGAACAGAGGGAACAATACCAAGAGGATAATAGTTTTATCCATTAAAAAAATGAAGTCATATCATTTGTAGGAGAACATTACCAATGAGACAGCCATATTAGATAAAAATACGCCATTCTCAGAAAGATAACTGTCATATGCGTTTTCTAAATTGTGGCCCTAGATTTTATGTAATTGCATGAAATCATGTGTGTGTGCATTAAATGAAAGTACAAGTGAAATTGTCTAGGGGAACAAAGGGTACAAACGGGAGTGGGAGACAGAGAAGGGGTCAAGGGAAATGGGATAAAGTAGGAGATGCTCTGTAGTTTTTTTTAAAACTCTTTGCTCTCTGGGGACACATCCAGCTCCCAAATAAATCCATGAAGATTTATTCTTACTTATGAATGCCTAGCCTTAGCTTTGCTTATTTCTAGCCAGTTTTCTAACAAATGATCTCATCTACCTTTTGTCCCTGGGCTTTTACCTTTCTCTATTCTATATGCATTTCTTTCCTTCTGACTCAGTGGCTGTGTGGCTGTGACTGGTCCCTGGTATCCTCCTCTCCTCTTTTTCTTGTAAGAATTCCTCTCTCTCTCCTGTTTATTCTCTCTGCCTGCCTAGCTATTGGCTGGCCAGCTTTTTAACAGACCAATCAGGTATTTTAGGCAGACAAAGTAACACAACTTAACATAATAAAAGTAGTGCAACATTAAAAAATGCAACACATCTTCGCATCACTAAATATTTCATAGCACAAAAGAATGTAACATATCTTAAATATTCCACAACAATGCTCAATATACAATATATACCTGTATAAGTTTGCTTTTAAAAATGATTAAGGAAAAGAGCTGGAGAAGGTAGTCTGGGGAACCCTAGAGCTTTTGCTCTATCTAGGAGGAATGGCTGAAATGCATCCACACCCTCAATTAGCCAGGCTGCTCTAACTTGAGTATGCCACATTTGCCTGCCAGGGCATTCCTCTTGGTTCACTCAAGCCAGGCACCACCTGCTCTCTGCCCAGGTGTTCTGGGCGCCTAAGCAGCATGAGAGCAACTGAGACATGGAAGAGTTGCCTAGCCTTCCTACACCACAGATAAGGCAACAAGACCAGACAAGCTCTGAGGCTCTTCCAGCAATTCACAAAGCTTTAAAGCAAAATTGTGCCTCCCCTATCCAAAAAGTCACTTTTCACTTTGGTCTCCTCTCCACATGCCCCACAGGTTAAGAGGTGATATGCATAGAGTAGTATAAAAAAGATGTCTTTGCAGTCCATACAACCTGGAAATTTATGGGATCACAGATTCCACAGTGGGAATGTCACAGCCAGAGAAAGTTCTCTGACAGTTGATTGAGGGGTCAGTGTGAAAGAATTTGTGAGGATTAGAAAGAAAATAGCCACAGTATTGTTGCTTTGGGGGTGCTGATGGAGCAGGCTGTGAGTGTCACAGAGTAGAACATCAGAGTTCCAACCCTAGGAAGCAACTCTAGTCCCATCAACAGAACAGTAACCCAATGCACGACTAGTCTAGCCTCAACCACAGAACCACAGCAGAACCCAGGAGAGTCAGCAGTTTCATGGCTGCTTAATAAAATGCTTTCAGATTCTCTGCTGTAGTCAATTTTCAAAGGAGATAATGACAACTCAAAGAGACCCAGGGGCCTGCCCTTGTACAGGTCAAAGCCTGTGAGACCCGGAGATGCTTTCCATTTATGAAGAACACAAAATCCTACCCACGAAGCAATAAAAGACTCACACAGAATGCCCAGTCCCATCACAGGATTCAAAAGCTTTGGATGGTTTGTATTTCTGGGCAACACTGAATTCTTTTCCTCTGAAGCCCTTTATAAACACTGAAGTCCATCTTCCACATTTTTCTCCCATCATGGCCCTTGGTCACCTCACTAAACTCTCTTCATTTGGGCCTAATTTAAATAGGCTGGTGAGATGGCTGTAGGTAAAGGTCTCTGCTGCTGAGCCTTAGGACCAAGTTTGATCTTGGGACCCACATGGTAGAGGGAGAGAATTGACTCCCACAAATTGTGTGTAGTCACATCATAGTGTGCCAGCATATGTACCCCATCCATGCATAAAATCAATCCTTTTTAAAATAAAGCATTGAACCAGGCAGTGGTGGCACTTGCCTTTAATCCCAGGACTCAGGAGGCAGAGGCAGGTAGATCTCTGTGATTTCCAAGACAGGCTCTGAAGCTATACAGAGAAACCCTGTCTTAAAAAAAAATAACTAAATAAACATCTACATAAATATTTTTCAGATACTTAAGACTTTGTGCCCATCTATGTGCCCCATGACCCTCATTACCTCATCAACCACATCTTTTATAACTGCTTGTGTTGTCTAGCCCATCTATGTTCCATAAGGGAATAGATTATGTTTATTCATCATTATACCCCATGGCCCCAGTAGCACCAATACATTGTCGATTATTTTAATTTACCATGTCTCTGAGCTCACATGGTACTTAACTAGGCAACTCACTTTCTAGGACATTTATTCAGCAGACTTTGCTCCTGAAGACTCCAAATTTTATTGCATTTTCTCCCTCTCCCCTTCCCCCTCCTACCCTCCCCCCTCCTTCATATGACTCAAGAGGTCTGGATAATGCCAGCCCGTTCCAGAGCCAGCCAGCTCCTCTCTACAAACTAGGCACCAATCCATTTCATTTTCTCTCTCCATTGGCACAAGAGGCCCAGAGAGAGCCAGGAAAACAGTCCTGGGACTATCTGTCCTTTCTGGGCCCTTGGGACTAAGAGCTTAAAATTCTGATAGAGAAAGACAAGCTAGCAGTCTGTTCACTCTGTGGTTGGATAGGTCCCTCGCCCTCCCTCCCAAGGGTCCGTCTGACTTTGCTCTCCTTCTCTTGGTTTTCTATATTTAAGATTTAATAGGAATTAACTTTTGAAAGTGATTTTTTTAACAGACCATGGTTAATATCTTTGCAAATACATGCCAAACCCTTGAGTGTACCGCCTGCCAGCAGAGTCTCCTGGATCTACATTATCTTATACCCTATTCTCTAAAGCAGGACTATTTAGACCATCATGAAACACCAAACCCATCTGAACTCATCACCTTAGGAGCTGGGACCAGGAGAGTCTTTCTCTAAGTTGGTCCTTTAAGTGAGGTGTGGAAGGAACTGGGTGGTGGCTTCTGTCACCTCCTAAGGACACTGCAAAGTATTGAAGGCTGTCTGACAGAGCAAAAGAAGAGACGCACATGCACAATGTGGGTATGCTTTTCTCTTCTTTTCTGTGACCCAGCCACACTCCTTCTCATTGGTACCTTAGCATTTATCTACTAAGCTTTCTCCTAAGACAAATGGGAGTTTTTATACATCTGGTCCCATGGTGCTACGGGGGAGGGGGGAGGAGACATGATGATCTACATCTTCAAGGATAAAATGTAATCAAGTGATCACAAAAGTAAATCTGTACATATAGACTGGTTTAACTCTTATGAAAGAAAATGTTTTTATTCATTCTTTGAAGTTGTCTTATATTTGTAAAATGTATTTCAATCACTACCCGTCTTCACTCTGAGATCAGGAACAACAGAGAAAGTCATTTTGTCAGGTCTTCTGAACCAGTTATTTGCATATGTTGGCCAGTGGTCCACATCAGGTGTTTCCCCCTCTGCCTTATTTACTGAGACAGGTCTCTCACTGAGCTTAGAGCTCACCCATTTGGCAAGGCTAGCTAGCCAGCAAGCTCCAGGAACCCTGCTGTCCCTGCTCCTGTGGGGCTAGGAATACAAGCACTAGAATCTGAATTCAGATACCCATGCGTGCACAGACCCTAAAGTCCTTTTAAAAGGAAGCTTTGAATTTTTGTTGTGATGTACAGAGCACTGTCCTCCAAGGTAGGTTTGCATTTCTCATTCTGCTTTCCTGTGCTTTTGGAGTTTACTTAGGTCTAAAGAGGGTATAGCAAAGCTCTGAACACAGATGCTGTAAGTGGTGGTTCTCAACCTCTAGATAGTGACCCCTTTGGAGATTGAATGACCTTTTCACAGGGATCAAATTATCAGATATCCGGCATACCTAATATTTATATTATGATTCATAAACCTAGCAAAATTACAGTTTTAATTTTATGGTTGGGAGTCATCACTACAACATGAAGAACTGTATTAAAGTTTCAAAGCAGCAGGAAGATTGAGAACCAGTGCTCTGGAGGCCTGTAGAGTAAAGAGGTTACAAAAAGCACATAGATTCAAATCAGAATCCTGCAGGCTAGTTGCAGAGACCAAACTTGATCAATGGCATACTTTTGACCTCCCTGTGCACTGTACAGAATCTGGTACACAGTGCAACCTTTCAGATAAGGAGCATAAATTTCCCACTCTACCACCTCTGTGGTTAGGATGTTTGATCTAAAATCTAGATCCGAGCATCTCACAGCCCTCTGGCAAACCTAACACAGACAGGGGTCTGTCAGAGGACTGGGTATGTTCTTTCCAGGACTCCGCATCACTACAGAATGCAGTGCCATTCTATTTGACAATTAGTATGCACCCTTTGCAGGAGCAGAGAAGCAGGAGAGAAGAGGCAGACCACAACATGGGTACTCTTTTTAAGAGACACGGGTGTGCATGGTTTTACGTAGCCAGGTTTAGGGGCGTGCCTCCGTACAAGGTGCGTCCTGCTGCAGCCATGTTGGCTTCACCACGTGGAGTGCCAGGAATCTTTACAACCAGCTCCATGTTGGGTTCACCATGTGGAGTGTCAGAAATCCTTACAATGAGGACCTGAGTTTCTGATTTTGAATCCCCAGCATGAACAGGAGTGCATTGCCTGTCTGTAACCCCAGCCCTGGGGAGGCATAAGAAAGGTGCATCCTGGAGCTTGCTGGTCAGCCAGTGTTCCCACATCCTGAGCAACAGTGCTCATAACTATTAGCATGAATGGGAGAATAGGTAGATTGTGGTGCATGTGTGTGATGTATGAATGTATGTGCATATGAAGACACCAATGCCCATGCAGAGGGAGAATTTTTATGATCTCCTCTATTGCTCTCTGTGGTATTGCTTTGAAGCAGTAGGAGGTCTTCATTCTACCTGTAGGGCTTGCTTTATATAAGTGGAGGAAATCTTGAGAAACTACAGGCCAAGTCGTTCGAAGGAAGCAAAGGGTAGAGCATGCCTTGCCCATCCTCTGTGACTCCTCGCCCCATTTTTGTTTTTCCCCTCGTGCCTGAAAAATAAATGCAGATATGGAATGGGATTCTAGAGAACTCAGGCTCTCAGCCTTCATTTGGGCTGGCCCATCATCCAGGCTGGGTGAGCTAGCATAAAGGGAGACTAAAGGAGTTTGGGGCAGACAAAGAAAGGGGAAGGCAACGACCTGGACATCTAGACCCAGCAGGATCAGAGTCCATCTGAAGAGCAAAGACATCATTGACTGCCCTGTGGGAATCCCCAGCTTCTCCTGGTTGTCTTGGCAAGAGTCCACCCATGATGGTTCATCTCTAGGAATTCTATTGTTTACAGGACTCTTCCCGGCCAGATTGCCTCACAACTGCCCCTGGACAAAGACAGCTGCTGATATTCCCATTACACAGATGAGTAAGCTAAGGCCCAGAAGTCCGGTGATTTGCCCAAGGTTACATAATGGATGAGAAGAGGACAGAGACTTCACCCTAAGACAACTCATTCATGCCACATCTTCGGTTCCTTCCTTCCTTCCCATGGTCAAATGACTCCCAAAGTGCTCTTATGACACTTAGTCCATGTCCACTCACACTGACTGTAAGCAAGCATCTGGTGTCGGGCAATAATGTCAAGGGAAATATAGAGGAAAAAATATCAACCTCAAGTTCAAGCCAAAGAGATTCCAGAGCCAAGGGGTATAGCCTCCGGCCTCTGTGCTTTCAATCATGACCATGACCATCACTTCACCCTCCTCTATCCAATAAGCAGGTACCAAGCACCTACCCTGCACCAAACCCAGTCCTGTGTGCTGAGGTTTCGATGGCAACAAACCAGTTACAAGTCTTTGCCTTCGTGAAGATGTTTTAAAGGAAGAAGATGAGTGAGAAAGAGTGAAAAAATAAATCAGTGTGTGTTGAAATTGAGGCAGATGTGGACAGAGCTGATCTCAGGTGGTACCAGATTCCCCTCATACAAATGTCAAGCTGGCCTTCCCACATCAGCCCACAACTTTCAAATCAATACCAGTGTTATCTCTCCTTATCAGATCATAAGAAAACAAGTCCCTTATTACAAAACCATGAGAGACAGCACATGAGAACCGCCTGGGAAGGACTGGTACAAGGCCTAAGGACAGTTACTGCTAATAAGCCAGAACTGCATCTCCAAGGGTAAAAGCAGTACCAAGCCTGAGAAAAGGCAGGTTTCATTCATGCTGGAATGATGTGGGAAGATGACATTATTGTCATGTCTTCAGGGTCGAACTAGAGACTCTTGTAATTCAAAAATTAAATTACACTCAGTATCATAAGCAAGAATTTCAGCTTCCAGGATATCAATATGTTTGTTCACATGTGGCTTTTATATTTCAAAAGATGATACAATCCGCAGCCAGTCCCACCCACCCGGGACAGTGTTCTCTCTTTGAACCTGATGCTTTTGACATCTACAGTCACTGCTTGTTTGGCAGTTAACCATGCACTGCCTATGAACTTGAGTTTTGTTTTTTTTTTTTTTTTTCATTGTATCTTATCTCTTCCAGTTGAACTTCTCCTACAATGGTGATTCATCCAGCTGCTGGTTTACAAGGATCTCATCTTACCTTTGTACTGTTTTAACCGTGAGCAACAATGTAGCATTCGTTAGTCCACACAATTTGTTGTGTACTAGTTGGATTCTGGGCACTTCATAGACAACAAGGAGGTGGCAGTCATAGAGATAAATCCACTGTAATAGATTATAAGTAAACTAAGGGAACAATACAATTCTATAAGAATCTATCACTAGAAAACCCAGATTGGATTGGAAAGAACCAAAGATTTCATTTTAAAAGTGATGTCATAGCCCAGAAGGGCAGCTGCAGCAGGAAGAATGTGCAAAGGCCATTGCCTGGAGCAAACACAGATCACCAAGTGTGTTGTGCACAGTGCACACTCTAGGATAAATGTGCACTCAATGAAGTATAAAATACTTAGGAACACACCCTGAAATCTACATCGACAGAAGGAAGAAGGACATAGGCGCTTTTGAGTTTCCCTACAAATAGCTACACATTATACAAAGAAAGAGGTATAGTCCAATGTTTAACTAAGGGACAGTGACCTAAGGCAAGAACGCCATACTAATTGTGTTTCGGGTGATACTCTCTCTGCTTTGGTTTTTAATCATTCAACTTTAGGGACACTGAAACAGCTTTTGTTAGCACCTAAGCAAGGCAGGATGCATTCTTTCCAGCTAAAAGTCCATGATGTAAGGTGGGCATGCTCAGAGCATTTTGGTCGACACCGTTAAGCATTGCTCCATGGGGGAGAGGGGACTGTGTCTACTTTCTTTCCTTCTTCAGTCACCACCTTAAATGAGCAGACCAGGAATGTACTCCTTAGCTGAGCATGCTTGGGAATGTACCCACTCCTAAAGTGCATTCCTTTATGAGTATGTATGGGCCTCTATGTGAAATCCCCATGCTATTTTTGTTGGGAGAGGATATTGTTTTCAAAGTAAGCCTGGGTTTCCCTTACACCTTGCAGGTGTTAAATCTTTCTCCACACCCTTGTCTTGGCCATGCTTACTTTGGCTTTGCACTCATCAAGATACAAACCCATTGTGTTAGGTTACAGTTTTCACCTAGCTAATCTCACTTCCAGTTTGGAGCCCTAAGCCTGAGCAGAATCTACAAAACAATAGTGCTCAACTAGCCTGCCTAGCACCCACCCATGACACAGCCCACAACCCAGGTGCTTTGGCTCCGCCCCCTCTCTCCACCAATAGCCCACTCACTAACTGGGACAGGAGGTCCTCCACATGGAGAATGGACCACCATATGCTGGGGTTCAGAGGAGCTGGCACGGAGATTCCTGGTTAGGGGCCAAACATACAGTCATCTGGAGTTGACTGGAAGTCTCCAAGAAAATCCAGACCAAGATCCAAGCTCTCTCCCACCCACCAGCCATTGTTAGCTGAGATTTCCCACCATCTGTTGAAAAGAACACTGGGCTAACCTTATAGCATTTCAAGAGGGTAAACTATCACTGTTACCTTGGCCTGAAGAGATAATAGTGGATTACTTTTCTCAGCCAGGAAAAACCTAGGGTACCAGAGAACACTATATTGACTAAATACTGAAGGTAAACAAGCATGGAAAATCCCAACACACACACAGGATGCTTTTTCCTTCCTCTAAGCCCAACTAGGGTAAATATGCTTATAGACTGTAAAGTGATCCTGACCAATTATTAGGATTTATTTTAACCTGTAGGGCTGGGGCTTAACTTACTGGTCAAAGACATACCTAACATGCACAAGACCTTGGGCTCAATCCCCAACACACACATACACACCACAAATTAAAAACTCTTGAACAATTAATTATGTGTGCCTGAGACTTAGGAAAGCACTTTCCAGGCAAAATTGCGTTTGTTCCTTAATATAACTCCATGAAGTCAGTAGCTGAGATTGTTTGTACTTCAAATGAGACAAAAGCCGAGAAGTTAAAAACCACACAGTGAGTGATGGAGCCAAGATCATATGTGAGGTCACAATATTATGGATGAAAGAAAAGAAAAGGGAACCAAAAACCAAGAGTCTTGGGTTCAAAGCCTGATTAACAGTCAATAGCTCAGTGATTTCTAGTGACCCTGGAGTTCATATTTCTTCTTTTATAGGATAAAGAACCAGATTGTCTCAAGGATCCTTCTAGGTTCAATATCTATTGAGACAGTCTCCCATCTAACCAGACACCACTGTGAACAGAGAACTACCAATAGCATTCCACACTGGCTCAAAGGATCAGACCCTCTTTAGGAGATCAGAGAGTTTACAACAGTGGTTCCTTTCTAAATTCTTAAACAAAAATTTAAAAAACATCTCGCAGTCCTACTAATCATGCCTGGCTTTGCAAGGGCTGAGAAGAAAAGGCAGTATCAACATGATGGGTGGATGGGACACTCTGAAGGCCGATTCAGTGTTATGGCTCTATGTTGTCATAGCCAAGGTCAAGAACACTAAGCACTTCAGCTGCCTATCCACTGGGAACTACTCATGGTTCTTTCCCAGAGGTATGTATCTTATACAGAATTATTTTCCACAAAGACCAGACCAATGTCATGTCTCATGTCTGTAATCCCAGCATTTAGAAGGCTGAGGCCAGAGTACTGCCAGTTTGTGACCAGCCTGGCTTACATAGTGAGACCCTATCAGAAAGAAAAACAAGGAAGAAAGGAAGAAAAACATGTCAGGTGATCTAGGGTCTCCATTCAGCACCCAGGATACTCAGACCCAAACCACGCTGCAGATGACTTGGAAAAAGAACTTAGCCTAACTTTCTGAGGGGACTTCCAGGCAGAGCTCCTGACATTTCTCTGTGACCTCTTGGTACCAGTTTACACAGACCCTGAATGACCACATATAATTGTACTGCACAACTCCAGAGTACAATTAACATGATGACTATGTGACGGGCACGTGTCTGTACAATTGTACTGTGCACAGTCACCCAACCACACATAGCATCCCTGGCCCATTATCACAACTGTCTCAACATTTTGTTAAGTGCCACTCGGGTGACGAAAGTAGCTGAGCCTGGACGACATAGGTAACATTGTTAGCATTCAGGCATTTACACTGGCTTGCTCTCCAGGACCTAGCAGGACACACCAGCAGCAGCAGCCGCCGCCGCCAAGATGTGATGCTGTAGCTACTACAAGCACTAAGCACACTCTCCATGCGCATGCGCTATATCACCTTATAAAAGGCAAGCTCTTCTTGACCTCCCCACCCCGATCCAGCTTCCTTCTTCGCTGGTTCAGGCGCCGCCTCCCACCTCACCCTCAATAAACCTCTGTTGCATGATGAGACTTTATGGTGCCCCTTGGTTCCAACCCTCCAAGGTTGCCTTCTGCCCTTAAACTATTTCAGACATGACAACATGAGCCTCAGAATCCCATTGCCTGGTTTATTTGCTGGCTCTGACACTTTGCAGCTGAGGGGCTTTACATCAATTAATTTCTCTGCTAATACAGCTTTCAAGGTTTCATGGAAGTGACACCAACGAGCATATCCTCATGTCTGGCAGTTGGATGAAGTTGAAGATTCAGCATCAAATTTGCCTTAACTATGATGTCATCTGAAATCACACTCCGATAATAGGATTCTCCACACTATTATGTACTGATGTACCTTTAATCTCAGCACTCAGGAGGTGGAGGCAGGAGGATGGACAGCTTGAGGCCAGCCTGGGACACATTTCAAAACCTTACATCAAAAAAGATGGGAAGGGACTCTGGAGCAGGGGCAGCTGACTCTGCACCTGGCCACACACACAGCTCCTGCTGCTGAGGGAATCTGCAAGGCTCCCCACTACGGCCCCGAACTGAGTGAACTGAGCAAACCAACTGCAGGGGTCTCTGAGGGGCGGATTCGAACCCTGACCAGAGGTGAGGAGGGTTCGGCAGGCCTCAGCGCCTGTATCCTGGCCTGGGAGGGAGAGTTGAGCTCCCATTGCTTCCGGTTCCGCCACTGGGACCGGTGCTCTCTGCGGCGTCCCCAGCGCACTCTGGAGCAGGGGGTAGCTGAACTCTGCACCTGGCCACACACACAGCTCCTGCTGCTGCTGAGGGAATCTGCAAGGCTCCCCACTACGACCCCGAACTGAGCGAACCAACAACTGCAGGGGTCTCTGAAAGACAGAATCAAACCCTGACCAGAGAGGTGACAGGAGACACACAAACCCAAGTGCCACAACTGACCAGGACCCATCTAATCGTGAACCACTGAAGCCATGGGCAAACGTCAGTGCAAGAAACTACATAATAATACAAAGGGCAACATGGTAACTCCAGAAGAGAGTGGCGATCTTACAAATACAAGACCTGAACTGAGCAATGAAGAGGAAACAGAAGGAAGCAACACCAAAAATTACTTTTTGATGATCATCGAAGCTCTCAAAGAAGATATGAAAAAAAGCCTTAAAGAAATAGAAGAAAATACAAACAAAAAATTGGAAGAGATGAACAAATCTATGAAAGAAACATGCCAGGAACTAAAAGCT